>CANXYC010988481.1:0-25418 GCA_948193065.1 Aleurites moluccanus
TTATATGTTTAGCAGCTGGGCATACTCCTTATATAGAGGAAATGCTGCCCAATTTTTCATAAGTTTGCTAAGCCATATTGAGCTTATTATTGTATTGCATGCCATATAGTATAGTTATATGGGTTCTTCGTGGTACTGGTAATATAAGCAACACCCATACCCTAGGACCGTCATGGCTCCCAAGTTGGGCTGTGACATCATAATATAGAGATTTAAATACATATATAATGAGAAGGATTGAGCAATCAATTTCAATGAATAACATGCATGTGCAATGTTTATACTTACCTCAAAGCAAATAATCCTTGTAAATTCCTCAATTACTTGTGTATATAATAATATTCTCTATTCTCTTGAGTTCTCATCTCCTATGTCAAATCCTCAATACTCAAAATTAGAGTTTTACCCAATAATGCTTATACATGATAAATTATTATGATTCTAATCATCTTTTAGAATCCTAACATGTTTTCTAATATCAATTTAATCACTTATTATAGAAATGTAAAAGATTGGGATGAATAGCTACTATTCACCCAAAAACCCTAAATCAATTATTCTTTCTTATAATCTATAATAAATGTCAATTTATGCTCTTAACATCTATACTTAACTTATATTCATCTATTATAACTATGTGTTAACTTATCTTAAATTTAGATTTGAGTTTGGAGCAAATACCTTGAAATGGATAATCCTTGAGAAGTTGAAATCTTGATATTTCTTGGATGTTGATTCTTTTATCTTGTATCAATGGAGTTGAAATAATAGTTAGAAGAGAGAATTTAATGAGTTTTAAGGGTGGTTGAAGAGTATTTATGAAGTAGAGAGAGAAAGGGATGAAATAATTAAAATATGAAAAATGAATAAATGGGATCGGGTATTTATAGACTTATATCTTCATGGCCGTGAAGACCACTGTTTATATTTAGGTTCAAAATATCTTCATGGCCGTGACGAGATGTTTCACACCTGTGAAGGCAAATCTGAGGATATGACAAATTTACACAAAAAATTTTATCATAGTGATGAATGATATCTCATGTACGTTAAAGATGCTTCATGTCCATGAAGACATACCTCATGCTCGTGAAAGGTTTGCTGGTGAGAATCTCTCATGCTTCTCCATTCCAACTTATTCAAACTCAACAAACTTATGCTTAATCATGTCTATCACCTCAAATTCAATCATCTCTTGACATCTGTAATACCCTAGAAAAGCCTACCATGATTTTTGTGAATAAAGTTCTCAGTATGTGGTTTAAAATTATCGAAATGACTAAAGATAATTTTAGAAACTCAGTTATAATTTTAGAAACTCAGTTAGAGCGAAAACGGAAAACTTTTTGAATATTGTCGGTGTCGATATTGCTACCACAAAAATAACAGTCCAGTCGACAGATGAATTTCTGATTCTGACTAGAGGGTAAATGGTTGTGTATATGCATGTGTAAATACAGTAAAAAGAAAAAGGAGAAAAATATTTAAAAACACTGAAAAAGTAAGCAATGGCAAAACCATAAATAAATGAAACTTTAGGGGTATAGTGGAATTTCGACAGTCTGAGTTTAAAAACATCTCTGAAACTATTTTTATTATAAAGTGTTAATAAAAATAAGATGTTTGAATATTCACTTTGAAATCCAAATCCTGAAAGAATTGTCAGAATAAATAACAGAAGGAAATATGGTAAAAGCACAAATTAAGAAAAGTTGAAGGACCAAATGAAAATTTACCAAATGTGACTTACTATATAAGCCGCACTTAGCAAATTTTGGCCATTTTTGTTCATCTTCAACCGTAGCTTTCTCTTCATCTTTCCATTTGATTTTTCTTCCATTTTGTTAAGAGAAATTGATGGAAACTTGATTTAAACACCAAATTATCCATCCTCCATCCATTTCCATCCATAAGAATCAAGAAATTTTCATGAACAAAGGCATAAGGAATTTCGGCCATTTCAAGCATTTGAGCTATGTTGTGATTTTGTTTGATTTTATGGTTTAATTAGGGTTATTTGATATTAGTTAAATTGGGTAATTGGTTTAATTGCATCAATTGATGCATTAAGCATTTTTGCCCAATTTTCAAACCCTAAACCTAAGTTGTATGGATGGATTTTGTGCAAATGATTTAGGATGTGTAAATTGAGTATAAAATAAGTAAATTAGATGTTTATTGATGATTAATTGATGGTTACATTGTTGCAGAAAATTTGATTGAAGAAAATTGCCAAATTTGCCTACTTTGAGGAATTTAAAGAATTTGGTGGCAAAGCAATTTTGCTTAGTAATTTGAAGTGCTAGGTGAGTTTAATATGCATCATATTTTGTGCCTAAATTGATAAAATGCCATTTAGAATCCAATTGTGAAAAGGACCTAGTGGCTGAACCCTAATTTGCATAATTTGCCATATTGTGTTCTTGATTTTTGGCTTATTTTTCCTTGCCTAATTGATGCATTTGATAATATTTATTAAGTTGTATTTGATGCCTATGGGATTGCTTTCAATGTGCTTTGTTGTTGAAAATTGGGGCAATGTCAATGTTGCATCAAAACCTTGCAAAAAATCTATAGGCCAACCATTTGAATGCTATCGTCGCCAGCGACAATGGCATGCCAATTGCGTCAACTTTTTGGCAGTAAATGACCAACTTATGTTTGTTTTCATTGTTGGTTGCTAGACTTTTGGTCATTGTATAATCGATTGTTATTTATGTCTTATTGACTTTATTGCTCATTGAATTAATTGATGATGAGTTATTGATATTGGTGATGCCATTATTGTAAAATGGTATCTATTGATGTGTTATTGCTTCTATTGATTCCGAGGTAATTTGACAGAGCTGCCGCCCCGACAAGGTAGTGAGTACATACTGTTGACATTGTGCATAATGTATTATTTAATACCCTGTACTAGGAAGGGATGTCCTAGTCATAAGACCCGATCCGTCTTATATTTCTCGATATGAGATTGATTTGTGTTTGACACATTTCTATGTGTTTCTGGCTCTATATATGTCATTTCCATCTTATACATGTGATATACTTTCTATTGATGTGATTGTTTACTTACAGTCATATTATGTACTTGATTCTGTATTACAGAGATTCGGAGCAGATTGATTCATTTTTTTTTTCATCTGCCTATTGTTTATTGATATTCCATAATCTATATATTGGTCTATGCATATTAGATTCACTGAGTATCATATATACTCACCCTCTCACTGTTTACCCTCTCAGGTACAGAATAGGAGGCAGATTCTTGGTTCTTATTTCTCCAAGGAATTCCGCAGTCTGATAAAGACAGTGTAATTAATTTAAATATTGTATCTTTATATATGTATATTAGATGCTCCATGGACATTATATAATGATATAGACAGATTGTATATGTAAGTGTATAAGACATTTTGAAGTATAAATGTATAAGATTATAAAAGTCTTATAAAGTTACAGAATGAATGACAAAGTTACAGAATGAATAGTATATATGTGAATGTATGAATATTGACTGATGTGTAATTGATAATAGATGATTCCGCTGCAATATTGTTATAGTATGAGTTTGAATTGTAGTAATTGATAGGTTCTACGGGTGCCAGTCGCCTTGGCATCTCTCACACCCTAGGACTATTGTGATCCGAAATCGGGTCATGACAACATCTACCCATTTTAATAGTAATCTATATACAACATGACAATGCTAGATTATCTATCATGCACATATATATACATAAATATACTAACATTCATCAAATAATCATAATTAAATGCATATCTACTATAAATATTCCAATTAATGGGTGTTACAGTACATATACTAATATACTCATAAGTATATTTATTTCAAAAGAACAATGGCTATATATACACTTATATTTTTAGATAAGCTCTTTCAAAAAATCAAGCTTATCACATAATACATTTTCATAACTCTCCTCTAAAGGGGAAAATAATCCAACCCAAGCTTAAAGACTCTTAGTCTAACTCCAATCAATCCGAAGGTCAAGTAACATTCAAACCTAAACACAATTTCAACAGAACACAAATTAGGGTTTTTCTTACCTAACAATTATCATTTGTAATAATTGCATATACTTACTTCTCATAATCCCTACTCAATTTATCTAATAACCTATAACCTCAATTCATAACAAAAATATAAGTTCTAGAGAAATTACTTTATTCCATTTATAAGAGTGATTCTTTAAGAAATCTAGTGTTTATAGAAGATTTAATGATAACTTGAAATGTTTCCTCTCCAAAATAAAATATTAATTATTGTATTAATATCTTAGAAGAACAAGCAGATCATTCTAGGGTTTATCCTGAAAAAATGAAGAAGAAAGAAAGAGAAAACAAAAATTTTTGAGCAAAAATCAGAGGAAGCCTATTTATAGAATTCATGTTACTATTCACACTGAAAAATTCACTTTAGCAGTATAGGTTAAACTATCTTTATCTTGGGCTATAGATATCCAATCACTTCAATTCTTTTTTTACTTAAATTAGACACGTAAGATTACAACATATCCAAAATTTAGATCAAAATATACACTACACAATTTATTGTAAATTTTCAAACTTGAATATGTCTCTTTGCAAGTGTCATCTGGGCATGTTTTGCTTTAATAACTATATCTCCAAACGTGTATCTCCAATTGAAAAAATTATTTAAAAATATCTAGATAACACATAAATGATTTTTTTTTTTTTTTTTTGTTTTACACTTTGTCCAATTCAGTCTCTAAATTCCTCAAATTGATTGGACAATCTCAGACTACCTACAAAAGTAACAACCTAAACTAGTCCTGATTAAGGTGAAATACCTTCTCACACACACAAGAGTTTGCAAAACTGACTTAAAGGTATATATGAGACATAACTCTACTAGTTTTATATTTTATACTTTTCCAAATTCCTTCTTTAAGGCTATAAAAATTGAGCTGCAATATTCTGCTCACTTCCAAATATCAAAATCTTTATAACAACTAATCCATTTATCTATTTTCCACACCAACTAAAATCAAAATTAAAGTTCAAATTAAATTTCAAAGGTCATAGAGTATCTAAATACTTTACACAGACTATGGTGACATAAATTAGAATATAACATAATTAAAATCAATTATAGATATTATAAACAATTCAAACTTATACAAAAAAAAAAAAATTAATTACAAATACTACTCAAAATACATGCAAAGCAGATAGAGGACATTACAAATTGATAATCATTTTGTTGTACCTTATAATAAATATTTAATTTGTAAATATGAAGCACATATTTGTGTTGAATATCATTGTAAGTGTACAATGGTAAAATATTATTTAAATATATTAATAAAAGAACTGATAAATTTCGTGCAATAATTAAAAATTATGAATAAATTGAGAAAAGTGAAGATTTAGATATTGATGAAATCAAAACTTATTTAGCTTGTTGCTATATATTTGCATGTGAATCAGCATGAAGATTATTTGAATTTCCAATACAATATAGGGATCTAACTATTGAAAAACTCACCATACATTTACAATATATGAATAAAATTTTATTTAATCCATCTTCTAATTTAACCTATATTGCAAATGACCCCAATTTTGAACTTATTATGTTTACTGAATAAATAGTTGCTAGTAGCTTACATGAGGATACTAGAAATCTAACTTATGCTGAATTTTCAACTAAGTGGGTAGGACAAAATAAAAAAAAAAAAAAAGATTAAATGAAAAAGAGGACATTGCATTGGAAGAATTACTTATGTTCATCCAAACTCTAGTGAGCATTATTATTTAAGAATGCTTTTGAATATTGTTAAAGGACCAAAATCATTTGAAGATATTTGAACTTTTAATAGAGTTTTGCATCTCACATTTCAATCAGCCTGTAATACTTATGGTTTATTAGGAAATGATATAGAATAGATTAGAGCTATGGAAAAAACTATTTTATCTGCATCATCTTTTGAATTGCGATATTTATTCATTATTCTAATACTCCCTCCGTCCACAAAAAAATATTTTCTTTTTTTTTTATTTATCCCAATGTAATTATCTTATTTTCTAATTTAGACTATATTTTACCTTAACATTCTAACGTAACATATTATGCTCTTATATAATTAATGTAAAACAATTATTGTCTTTTGAAAATATAAAAAAGTATTTATTGTTTTAATTTATCTCACTATCTCACCTCTTCGTATTCTTTACATTTTCTTCTCATCTCCTTAGTTCACCCTTTGTTATTCTCCCACGGATCAAGAAAAATATGAGTGTCAAATAGAAAATTTTCAACTTCTATAAAAAAATGTTATGAAAAGAGGAAGGAAAGCTCTTGGTTTTTCTGAAGATTGGAGCGAAGAAAGCATTAATAAAGATAAAGAAGGTTCCAATGAAATTTCAACTCGGCAAAAAAAAAAAAAAAAATTGAAGCAATGGAGAAACAAAATGTAAAGATGAAGCAACTGATTGAAGATATCCAATTAACTCAAAAGCATCTTCTTGCTAATCCAAAAAGTTGTTGGCTTTGTCAATTTGGCAAATGAGTAAGAGTATATTTTATTTATTGCAATTGATGTTTTGGCAAATGAGTATAGTATGTTTCCTACCTCTATAAGAGGATGTTGTTTCATTGAATTTGTATTGTTTCATTGATGGGTGTTAAGTTTTGCTAGTTGTTTCATTGAATTTGTTTCCTAAATTACTAAAAGTGACAGATTGATTTGCTTGGTATTTTATAGCTTTACTTCCAAACAAGATATAAATTCTCATTTTAACAGGCTTAAAACACTAAAAATAAATTTTTTTTCACAGAAAAACACTTTAACAGAGAAAAGATCGATCCATATTTTCAAAATAATAAACAGCAGATCATGAACATAGTGAAGCTAACACGAAAAAAAAAAAAAGAGAATTAAAGAATAAAAAAATGGTTGAATATGATTTTCAATTATAAATTTGTTATCATGTAGAATATGCTACTTAAAAAGGAAACTAAGAGTAATAGAATTTCTATAGATGATAAATTTCTTATTTTAAACTATACTTTAATTGATGGATTTCCTTTATTAGAATCATTACATTATAGGCCCCATGTAGATTTCATAGTCACTATCCTTATCTTTGTGCTTGTGATTGGCATGTTGATCTCAAAGTAAAAGTTCACAATTGGTGTCCAGGAGTATTACATGATTAATTTTATCAATTTATGTGGTGAAATATTGCCATTTTCTTAGAGAAACTCTGCATAAAGCCAAACATTCTTTACATTAATTATCTCCTTAAACACCAGAGCCAAGGAAAATTTTCTATTCTATTTATATGCATGAGTGAGAATTTAACAAAATGATGTAAATACAGCTTCACATAAATGATTAGGAAACTATCAAAACAAAATTTCAATCACATGCTTTCAATACAACAGAAAACAAGATATTTTCAGTATTCGCACCATCTTTTCTACATTATGAGTAAGCAGTGGTAATTACTCTTAGCTAATCAAAATTTAGTCACTAGGATTTAAACAACAAAATTTTCACCATACTAGTTACTCCAAAAATTTAGTCACTAGCAGTAAAAAAAAATAAAGTTCTAGTGACTCTTTTAAATCCAAAAATCTTGGATCCTCATTCTCTTATTAAAAAGGCACTTTCTATTAATTCAAGTCTTTAAAAGAATAGATTAAGCAATTGATAATTTTAATCATACCTGTAAATTATTCAATTTTGACAAGTAGTATGTTGTTTTTCTGTTGTTTTGTAGTTGAAAGTTCAAAGCTAAATTATGAATTTCCTTGTTTCCATTAGACAACAAAGATCACCTATATATATGCAAAACCAAGATGCCACGAGACTCACAGTCCAATGAGCTTGTCAATAAAAAAAAAAAGGTCATGTGTGGTTCCATGTTCTCTCCTAATAGAACATTACTAGGCTTTTAGATTTCCATGGACATACATTTTAGAGTTGAATTCATGTAGAAAAGCCAATCCTTTTGCTAATCCTCTCATGATTTGAGGGCACATAGACCAAGAGAGAGGCTTGAAATATATCATTCACTTAAATTTAATTAGAAAATTATCAAGATAAAATTTCCAAAAGCAGGCTTTTAGTATGAAAGGAAATAATATATTTCCATAGAATTCCCTGGGAAATCGTGAATCTATAGGAAGTGCTCATTGGTTAGAAAAAATTAAAATAATTTTCTTAGAAAAATGGATGGTACTTCAGAATTTCAACTTGACTAAACAGTTTTCCAATTTCAACAAGTGACATTTTCTATGTTATTGTGTACTTTGATGGTCTTGCTAGTATTCTTTACTTTGGTCACCTTAGCTGGCAAAAATGATTATCAAATACCAACTTGTAATTTTAGGAATTACGTTAGTATCTATAGAGTTATATTTTTTTTCCTACTATTGATTACATTGATTATGTGTCATTGACTTTTGTCTCTGCTGTACATGAAAAGAGTTTTCTCTAGAAATCAAGAGACTGGGATATCAATTATCTATTTGTTCATCTCATATAAGTTAGGGAAGGAAGGTTATTGATGATGATAATTTTCTGGTTAAAATATGTTAAACAAGAGCCAATTTCATCATGATTCAGAAAGGTAAGAGGAGAAAAAAAGAGTAGAATATTGTAGAGGGTAAAGTTTAGAAAGGTTTTGAATTGGATGTGGATGCTTTCAAGAATAAAATCTTATCAGAAAAACATAATGAGCAAAATTAAGATTCAAAAGAAAATGCAGAATTTTCTTGACAAACCATCTAAATGGAAGAATGACAAATTTACTCGAGGATTCGACAACCTGCTCTAGTTTTTATTTAAACAAAATAAAATAAATTGACTCAATTTGCAATTTGTTAGACTTAAATTGGAAAATGGAGTTAAAGAATAGACTAGCGAGTAAAAGGATCTTTTATCTTCTGCAATGATAATAATATCTAAAGCAGTTATTAGAATCAAAGAAAAATACTCATGTACTAGCACGCTTTTTATAATCTTATCTACAAACTTTCATTAGAATACAAACAGAAGACAACTTCCTTCTTTAAAAAAAAATAGGAGTAAAACATAAACTAAATAAATATAGAGCTATAAAAACTAAGATAATAAAAGGAACAATTAACAGATCAAAACTATACCAACTACAAAACTAGAAGCTAAAAGTTTAAGAGCACAAGCAAAAGTTGAAGATTATCAACAAAATAAGAGATGCAAGAATTGCCAAAACTAACAGTGAATCGATATAACCCCAAAAGAAAATATTGCTTACAATTTACCATCTCAAAGTTCATTTAGACGACGTCTGTCTTCCTCTAAAATTGTACCATCAAATTCAATGCTAATAGGAAGATTATCATCGATTTCTAATGTATTTTTCTTCATATGAGGCAACTTATAATTATTTTCACCAAATGCCTTCATCACTTCAACCATACACATTTATAGCGATAAAAACACATGATTAAGACTTCTCGCAGAAAGTTGGTTGAACGAATTCTCTACAGCAACTATCAATTGATCAATTGATGTGGGTGCTTCTTGATGTTGCAATGACTGAATTGCTCTAAAAAATCTAAGATCAAGTACATTCATATCGGGATTATTTGAGGGTAAACATATCAAGCGAATATCAAATCCATCTCTCCTTGCAGCTGCTACAAAATTTGAATCCTTTATTGATATATGCGGTTTTGCATTATCTTACTAGATAAAAATAGGTCCAAAACATGTAGTAGTTGGCCATTTTTCTCTTATGGCAGGTAATAGCTTCTCAATTAGACAAGTCTTATACACTTCTTTGGTTATTAAAAAAATGGCTTTTGTCTCTAGAGTACCAGCTTCTTGATTCTTACTTTTTCATTTAGCATTTTCCTTATATACAAAAGGAAAAATACCTATTTTTCCAGAAAAAATTTCACCATTACTTTCAATAATTCTTGGATGAGCCACAACAGCTAAAAACATAATTTTGGTGATGAACCCTTTTTACTTTTGCAAGTTCTCACAAGTTCATCCTCATAGGGAAGTAAATAATACTTTTTTTGATTGTTTAGTCATATAAAACCATTTTTCATCTATATACACGCAATTATACATATCTATAAATTTTGGGCGATCATTCGGATTATCTTGATGTATCATTGATAAACAAAATTGCAGCCGTGCCTTCTTATTTTCGCCTATCAAATAAGGCTTAATTGTATTAGAGGGAGCCTAAAAATTACCATCTCTTATCCTTTGATGTAGTGTAGATTTTTATACATCCATAGCAATCACTAAGGATCAAATATTTGTTTTTCATTAAAGAGGAATTTCTAAAACTTGATTCATATCAATATGCAATCTTTTTCGACCAACCTTACCCATACGTTTTGAAAATACATTGGTCAAGCAATCAATCTTTAATTGTTTCCAAATTCGTCTAACTGTCCTTGTGGATATTGAAAATATTGAAGCTACAGTAGACATTGAACTATATTTTACTTTTCCTTCAACACTTTTTGTAATACCCTCTATCTATATTGCTTATATTTTGAGTTTTATTTGGCTCATTTCTAAATGAATTTATTTGTGCTATGATATATTATGATTCTCTACTTTATTCTGCTTTATTTTCTGTTAGTATTATCTATTAGAGAGTGATATGTTTGGTTACAAATGGCTTTTAGAGAGGTTGTGTGTGATTAAGTTGTGATTGGTGGAGTTTTGGTTAAGTTAGATTGAAAGAAGTTTAAAGAATGCCTCATAACCCATTTTCACAAGCGTGAGACACACCTTCACGGGTGCAAGTCAGTCTTCACGGACGTGAACCATATGTTCATAGGCATACAAAAAATTTATGTCTAAATTTTAAATTTTCACTAGTTCACTTTTATGGGTATGAAGTTCATCTTTACCGGCGTGAAGTTCATCTTCACGAGCATGAAAGGTTGACCTTCACGGTCGTGAAGTATCGGGTTCTATATATATTCGTTCATTTGTCAACCATCCAAAAATTTCACTCTTTTCTCTCCTTTATTTCTAAACCACCAAACCCTAAATTCATTTTATCAGTATTTTTAAGGCATTAATACTCATATTAATGCTTCATTTTAGAAGGCCAACAGTATAAAAGATCATTAAGTCATCTCAAGTTCAAGATTTCTTCAAAAATTCCCATTTGAGGAAAAATAGGTATTTTCTCTAGAACTCAATTTTTGTTATGATTTGAGGTTATAGGTTGTTAGAATAGTTATGTATGAGTCACAAGGAGTATGTTATATGCAATTATGGCCATAGATTTTGGTTCTTGGATGAATTAGGGCAAATGGTGAATAGTAACATAAATAGTACCAATTCTTCTATTTTTTCATAATTTTCTTTGAGAATGGTTAAATTAAGTTTAAGAACTATCTAAGAAAGCTTTAGAAAGTCTCTAATTGCAAGAATTTGATATGGATAATGTTGGGTAAGGATAGCCCTAAATTTGTGAATTGTTGTAATGTGTTAAGCTTGGAAGCATTAAGTGTTTGAGTTGATTTGGAGCGTGATAGAAGGTTTGGAGCTTCAGTTTGGATTATTGCTTTATGGAGGTGAGTTCTACATATGTGTTTTGTATGTATTTGTATATGTATATATGATTCTTCTGCTAAAATTTATTCTGAGCATATCTATGCAAATGTTAAGTTAGTATTTCCTTGAAATCAATGATATTTGTTATAAATATAAGTCTTGATACCATTATTGTGCTTTAAAGTTGGTATTGCTACCCATTCCTTTAGAACCAACTCATTATTATAGTATAAATCGATTAGTCTGAAATATTCATTGATTGATAAGAACCTCTATTACAGATAATTATATTATATACCGAGTAGATGTTATTGTCGGAACGCCTTCTCTATGAGGGATAAATCATGGGACTGTGTACACCAGTGACTCGACTGATAGAGTCAAAGTATCACGGTCCTTTTTAGAGGGCATAAAGTTTCTTTAGGTGTGTGTTAGTGCAAGCACATGTATTCTATATGGAGATCATAGTACTCATGTTCTGTTTATGGATGTCGTTAGACTCCTGTTCTATTTCTCTGTTGTTTTACATGTACATTTCTTACCCTACATATATATATGTATCTGTGATGTGTCATTTCTTGTCGACATTTTTTACCACTGATTTCTGACCTCTGTATTTTGATCTATGATTTTGATTATGATATGTATATGACCTTTGATTATATATATTTTGATATATGTAATATGAACTCTATTTGTTATATATATGGATAAAAACCACACTCTGAACCTCTAATCTAATTATGAATTTCAAGTATGACTTATGCATAATTCATTTAGTTGAAAGCTCACCCTTTTTCTGTTGTAGTTTTCAGGTGTTAGAGTCATTGATCCAGAGACTGAAGATAGAGTTTCTTGACTTTTTCTCTAAGAAGCTATTTGAAAGTATAGATTTTGTTTATTTTGGATACATTTTATTATTATTTTGAGATGTAATCCTTTTAGAGCTTTATAATATTTGAAGGTTTTGTAACATTCTTTTGGGTTATCACTTGTTCATTTTGGATAAAGAATCTCATTTTCCTTTGATCTATGGTGAACAAATTGATTATTTTTTTTGGTATTTATATCACAGGATGATATTCAGATTGATGTTTGGTTGTGATTGGGATTTGTGGATAGATATAGATGTGTATATTTTTGCCACAGGTTAGGTTAGTGTGTTCTATGAATTTTTGATGTCCTTAAGTCTACCTATACCCTATAACCGTCGCATCTCTGGTTTTGAGATGTGATACTCTCACTCAACAAAAACTTATAGATACTCTTTCCATCTTTATTACTAAGATTCTTCATTTTCTTTTTGTTAAAAAGATCTTTTTAATTTGAAGGAAGGGACATGATGAGATAATATATGAGAATAATTTAAATTGATTATGGTGCAAAATCAAAAATCAAAATTTGACAAAATTAATTTGGCGCAAAAGTTAATTTGATGTTCAAAATTTGGCAAAATTAGGTGCAAAAAATGGTTTTTCAAGTTCAAAATTTGGCAAAATAAATTTGGCACAAGAAAAAAAAATTTAAAGGCAAAAATAGAAACAAAAAAATGTACAATGCATTTAAATCTTGAGATTTAAGAAGAATTTTATGACTGAAAAGCAGTATCAATTTTATTTAAAAACATCTATAAGAATGAATAAAAAAGAAGTTTCATAAATTGGTCTACGAGACTCGTGTGAAATAATAGAGCATTATAAACAACTACTAAACATACATACACATGCATCAAAACATTTAACAATATTAAGTAAATAAAAAATATAAAAAAATATAAGAGATGAAATATCACCTATATTAGCTTTTTGATGATTTTGATGATGAGTTATAAATTCTTAAATATCCATATATTGTATTAAAAAATTTTAATCTTGCATAATTGATCTTATTGTATCTATGAATTATTTGATTTTATGATTACTAATCTCAATTGTACATAAAAGCACAAAAATACAATATGTTTATATCCATGTTAAGTTATTTTGTACAGGATCATATAACGGCCATTACAGTAACATAATTACTATGAATTGTTGATGAAATTGGCCACAAAGATAAAAATATTTTAAACGCTCGATACATTATAGTAACAACAGTTGCAGGAAGAATATTAAAATTAGACAAAAGTTATAGAAATAATTTTAACATCCATTACTCAGCAGAATACTCATCACAGATATATTGCTGAAGAATTGAAAGAAGATACAAAGAGAAAGATCATCTATGGTTGAGCTGTCACATCTGACGAATCAATTGAAATTTATAGCCGTTGAAAGCTTTTTTCAAGACCTTATCAGCATTATATGAAGCCCAAATTGTCATAATTTATTATAAGGCATTGAAAACTATAAATAGTTAATATTTTAAAGATAAAGAAGACTTTGAATGACTTGAGAAAAACTTTTGAAACCAAGAACTTACTATTCTATTGAATTTGCTCTCATCTTTATATTTTTTGTAGTTTTAAACACTTTGAACTCATAACTTATATCTTTAGTGTTCATCCTAACTTGTGCTAGTTGAAAAGTTTTGTGTTCTTATTTGTAAAGTCTTGTAAAGCATTGTAAAGTCTTGATATTGACTTTAAACATCATGTGAGTCTTTGAGGAGAAAGACTTGATTGGTAGGAAGCCAATTGTAAGGAAGGGAAAAATCCCTTAGAAACTATTATAAAGGTTGGGTTGTGAACCTATTATAGAGGAATCTCAATATCATATTGATATTGGGAGAAGTAAACATAGGAGAGGATTTTGCTCTAAACTACTATAAATTGGCTAACCTTTCTCTAACTCAATCTCTTTTTATTTGTCACGTCCTATTTTTGGGCCGCGATGATTCTAGGGCATGGGTAGACTTAAGGTCACCGGAAACCCGTAGAACCCATGAACAATCTAGTTATCAATCATTCAATTAATCTTAACTCATTCATTAATGCTTAAATTCTATTTATTACTTATAAATTTTACAGAAATTTTGTCAGAGTTTCCTTTGTAATTTTAATGTTATTTCATACCCAATATCGGGTCTTTCAAAAATTTACATAGCCTGCACAAGAATTATTTTTACACTCCTAATAATTTGCCATCCTTATACCCTCAACTTCATAATTCAATAGATATACATGGTACTTCTAAATCTCTTTCAAAACATGTGAATTTTATTTTAGCATTTTCAGTATCACTGTCTTTATCACTTCACTATCATTGTCATTATCAAACATTAAGTATTGAACATTATATTTTGAATGCCACTGAAATGTCAGTTATTTCAATGTTCATACATCATTATAGTACTTAATTACCTAATTACACTCAGTATAATGAAACTCTATGAGTTAACACTTATGACCTTTAGAAAATAAAATTCTACCTCGATGTACTTGACATTCCAAGTCGGAAAAGAAATTGACTTGGAATCAGCTTCCTCTATCTCATCCCTGTAAAAATTATAAACCACAATAGGGTGAGTATAAAAATACTCAGTGAGCATGTATACATCATTAAATAAGCAATATAAGTATATGATAACAAAGGATAATAATTATAGTCAAGTATCAATAATTACAATGAATGGATATCAATATATCCATTTTTACATGTCAAGGTTAATTAATTTGTGCACCAAATATCTTTGGAAGTTTGGGGGTAACAATCAAATCAATGATAAACAATAATCAATGAAAGAATGGCCATCAATGGTAAGCAATAAGATATAAGCTTGAAATTAATGAATAGGTAAACAATACTCGTATCATGTACATAAGACAGATAAAGGATCATGAACACGTATAATCTCATATCAATCTCATATCATGTACATAAGGCTGATAAGGCCCTATGGCTAGGATAATTAACCCTTCCTAACTAGGGTACCATGTAAAGTCAATGTACATATTGCCAACAATATATACCCACTACTCCGTCGGAGAGAAAGCTCTATCAAATCCATATGTAAAATAAGCCAATGGAAATCAATAACAATATCAAGTATTCATTAGGAACATTATGGTACAATGGTTTTCGATCAATACACATAGGCTTACTTGTCAATTAATATCAATACATTTCATTAATCATGTATCGGTTTCTTTTCTTGATACAAAGGTAGCAATTAACAATAAACATTATAGAATGTGGCTAAACATTTGGTGTGCTAACCTTTAGAAATATTTGGTTACATGATCAATCAAGAACAATAGGCATTTCAATATCAATAGAATCAATGAATATGGATGATTTCAATCTTTGAGAGTGATCAAAGAATGATCAACAATAGCAAAGTGATATTTTAATCAAGAAGAAAACATGTTAATGGGGTCAAAAAATCAAGGCATGAATATGATGTATACATTACTCACTTCAGAGAGCATTTTCTATTGTACTTTACTTATTCCTTTCGTTTCCGTTTCCATTTCCTTAGTTTATTGCTCACATGCTCATGGTACTCATTACTGTTTTTCATTCATTCTTGACTCTACATATTCAATTAATTTCCATTTAGATACTATTTAATATAAAATTACATTACTTATACTTATATTACAGAAATTCTTAAGAATTTCCAAATTATTTAAGTTTTTCTATGCGAAATTCTTTATTGGCAGTCTATGTTCTATTACTCATATCTCTCTCTACACTTATCCAATTGCTTTAATTCTTATTCCTACTTAAACTAGACATATTAAGTTTTAACATATCTAAAATTAACATTAATCTCACTGCTACACAATTTATAGTGTCAATTTATATTTATTCTTATAACTAGCCCTACTACCCTGCATTCTTCCTGCAATCCTATTCTGGCAGTCTGTACTTTTTTATCTCGTAACTCAATCTATACTTATCCAATTATTACAATTATTTTTTCTATTGAAAATAGACATATAGTATTATAACATATCCAAATTTCAGAATATTTGTATCACTATACAATTATTAATGAATTTCCAAAATCAAACTACTGTCTTAAAATCTCTATCCAAGCAGACCATGTTTCCATGAATATAATTAATTTCATGCTCATCCAATTACAAAACCATTTTATATTCATTTATATAAATGAACATTTTTCATGTTTAACATTTTCTCTAATTCATAATTTAAGATCCTCATATTAATAGAACTCAGTAGCCTAAGTTCTGTTTATCAGTCAATCCGGGCAGATTACACTTATGACCTAATATCTTATAAACCACAAGTCCAATTGCAACAAAATTTTACATGATTATATATAAAACATAAATGAACACTTTTTATGTTGAACACTTCTTCTAATTCTATATCTATCATTATATACAATAAAAATATAGTAGCATTTTTCCATAACCCTAATTCTAGATTAGTCACAGTTTTTACTCAATAACTCTTTATTCACTTCGAATTTTATAAATTTATTTTACAAAAATCCAATTAACATTTTTATTTTCAACTTTTATGTTTTTTCTATCCTCAAATTTAGTCATTAAAATTTTGGAATACTAGCCATAATTTACTGCCTTAAAACAGTTTTCAGAATCTACTTAAACCCTAGCTCATCTTTAACACTTTTAGCTTATTTATCTCCATTATTTGCTAAATCAAGTTATAGAACTCTTAAATACAATTAAAAATGATAAATTTAGAATTATTATCTTGCACTTAGATGACTCTTTTCCTTCTTTTTTTTTTCTTTTCCAAAACAGCCTAACATAATCTCCATCAACTTCCTTTCTTCACTCTTCTTTCTCTCATCTCTTCCTATCTAATTTTGGTTAATTTCTTTGGAAGGGTTAAGACATATATTTAATTTCTTTCTTTTTTATATGGTTCGGCTCTCCCTTTCCCAATTACTATTCTCATTATCTTTTTATATACACCAAAAGCCGACTTAAAAAAATTGAAGATAAAAATAAAATTGTCTAGAATTTTGGCTTATTTGTAACTTTTTTCATTTAATTGATAAATCAATTAAGTATTTTCTATCAAATATCCTCTCCATCACATACCATGGTCGTATCTTTCTTGAATTGGTGGGTCTTACAACTTTGTTTAATTGCACTTTGGCCCAAAAGTTTACTTATTTGTATTTTTACCCCAAAACTTTCTGTAATTTATTATGTCTATTCTGTTTAGATTCAACCTCAAGTGTGGGGAGTGAAATATCTTGTTTTAGGTTGTTCTATCATTTAAAAATAGTTCTGGGTCATTTCTGGATCACAGACAATAGATTTCCAAAATTGTCCCTAAAATTGCCATAAATTATTATTTTGCCATTACTTTTATTTTCAGTATTCTAAAATATTTTCAAATCTTTTTTTACCATAATTTCAAATAAAATTTACTAACTTAATCCCCCTAGGTCTGGTTCAAAAATTCTTAAATTAGCCGGACTGCTATTTCCCTGGCAGTGTAATTAACACTGACATTTTCAGAGACAGTGTCTCAAAGTTGGTCCTGTTGAGGCTCAAAAATTATTGATTATTACACTCTACCATTCTCTGTATATTTCAATAATCGATTGAGCCTATTCATACTTCAATTAGTGCTTCATCAATTATTGTAATTCAATATATCCATATATTGCCTACTGTTTTGTTTGCTGAGGTATTACACTGTTGCTTTGTTTTAATTTATATTGGTTATCTTTGCAATTGAGTTTTGCTTGTCCTTAAAAGCTCTATATTCCTATTCATCCCTCTAAGAATATTACCACAGTGGGATAATAATTGGTATTTCAAAGCTTATGCTCTACTTTATTCTGAATCTCATGATTTTTAGAGCTTATGATCTATTTCTATGGTAAGAACTTCTATTTTTTATGAAGAATAATGCTCAACAAGACCCCCACTATTTCATGGAGTCAACTACAATAAATGGAAAGTTAGAATGAAAGTTCATATATATTCCGAAGGATGTGAACTTTGGAAAGTGATAGTGAAAGGACCTTATGTGCTTATGGTGGAGAACTCATCTACTCTAAAAGAATATTCAACATATACGGCTGAAGATAAAAGAAAAATAACAAACAATTTCAAAGCTATGGATTTTTTATTCTCCTCTCTTAATGCCACAGAGTTCAACCATGTGTCGGCATGTGATTCAACAAAGAAAATTTGGGATATGCTTAAAGTGACTCATAAAGGCATAAACCAAGTAAAAGTCACAAAAATCAACATGTTTGTATCTAGTTTTGAGAATTTCACTATGAAGAAAAAAGAAGCAATTATTGAAATTTATAAAAGATTCACTATTATAATGAATGAATTGAAGAGGCATGATAAAGTTTTCACTCAAGATGAGCTCATTACAAAACTCTTGCGATCACTATCGGTAAAATTTGATGCCAAGGTAGATGTCATTAAAGAATTTAAGAATTTAAGTTCTTTAACTCTTGAGGAATTAATCGAAAATCTTATGACCTCTGAGTTAAAGCTAAATAGTAGAGAAGCTATTAGATAAAAGAAATAAGAAAAGTCTTCCAAGAAAGAAAAATGAATTGCTTTAAAAGCAATTGTTGAGAAGAATGATGATTCTTCTAGTGAGAAAGAGAAAGATGATGATATAGCTCTTCTTGCTAGAAGGCTTGATAAATTCTTGTCAAGAGATAAATTTAAAAGGAGAAACTTCAAAGACAAGAATAAGATAAAAGACAAGAAAAATGAAGTTATATGCTTTGAATACTATAAGCCTAGACATATGAAAATGGATTGTCCAAATGCCAAACATAAGAGAAGAAATGAGAAGAAAGAAAGGAGATTCAAAAAGAAGAACAAAGCTTAAAACAACACTTTAAGTAATGGTGAATCCTCCGAAGAAGAAGAAGAGGAGAAAGTCAACCTATGTCTCATGGCATTGGAGAATGAAAAGAATATGAATGAAGATACACTTAAGGTAAGTTCTAAATCCTATACTATTTTTGAATTAGAACGTACATTCAATGAATTGATGGAAAATTTTTGGATGTTTCAAAAGAAAATAAAGTTTTAAAGAAAAACTTGAGTAAGTTGAAACTTGAGCTTGAAGAGAGTTAGATGTTGAAAATGAATTACTCTCCACTCAAATTTCAAACTTAAAAAATAATTTTGCAAATCTCTTATGTGAAAATGAAAATTTCAAGAGTGAACTTAAACAGTCAAATGAACTTCTTAGTAAATTCACTTAAGGAAGCAAAAGTTTTGAGCATATCATTGCTTCACAAAGAGCGGCTTTTGACAAAGCTGGTTTAAGATATCACACAAACTTAAAAGTAAAGAAAGTAAATTCTTTCTTTGAAAAGAATATGATGAATCCTAAAAGGATGATGAAATGCAATCATTGCAAATATTTTAGTCATACATTACATAGAAGTCCTATTAAATACAAGAGACCTTACACCATCAAAAGAATGTGGATTCTAAAAGAATAAATTCTAATTGGTGAAAGTATATTCTCAAGTATGCTAACATGTATGGACCCAAAGTAACTTGGATACTAAAGAATGGATAAATTTTTTTCTATTTCTTGTAGGTACAAAAGAACAAGAAGAACAATTAGATCATGGATAGTGGTTGTTCAAAGCATATGATCAGTGACAAGTCAAAATTTATAGAACTCAAAGCCAAAAGTGGAAATGTAAGCTTTAGTGAAAATTCTAAAGGCAAAGTTATTGGAATAGGCTCTATTGACAACGGTGATGTATCTATTTCTAAAGTTCTATTTTTCGATAAACTTAAACATAATTTGTGTAGAATTAGTCAATTATGTGATGTTTGTTATAGAGTCATTTTTAAATCATTTGCATGTGAGGTGATAGACATTAAAACTAATAAGATTGCTTTCACAGGCCACTACCAAGGAAATGTCTATATTGTAGACCTAAATAATGCATCAAATGAAAAATCTTTGTTTATTTTCATTTAGAGATTCTAATCCATCCTTATGGCATAGAAAGCTTGGTCATGCTAGCATAAATGTTATCTTAAAACTTTCAAAAAGAAATTTAGTAAAAGGTTTAACTAGCTTATTTTCAAAAATAAAAATATTTGTGATGCTTGTGCTAAAGACAAACACTCTAGAAGTTCTTTTAAATCCAAAAATGTTATCTCAACTTCTAGACCACTTCAACTTTTATATATTGATTTATTTGGTCCAACTAGAACTGTAAGCCTTAGTGGAAAGTATTATTGCCTAGTTATGGTTGATGACTATTCAAAATTTACATGGGTGTTATTTCTTTCATATAAATATGATGCTTTTGATTCATTCATTCCACTCATAAAATCTTTACAAAATCAAAAGGGATATGCTATTTCATGCATTAAAAGTGATCATGGAAAAAAATTTGAAAATTCAAAATTAGAATTATATTTCAAAGAGCATGGCACATCTCATAATTTTTTAGCACTTAGGACTTCTCAACAAAATGGAGTTGTTAAAAGGAAAAATAACTCTCTCATTGAAATGGCAACGATGATGCTTTGTGAAAATAACTTATCTAAATATTTTTAGGTCGAAGTAGTCAATACATCTTGCTACATTCTAAATAGAGCAATGATTAGGCATATTTTGAAAAAGACTCCATATGAGCTATGGAAAGGAAGAAAGCCTAACATTGTATACTTTCATGCCTTTGCGTCACATCCCAATTTCAAGAAATGTGACGGTTCTAGGGTATGAGAAAGGCATAAGGCCACCTAAACCCATAGAACTCTATTCTGTATTTCTACAGAAAATTCGCCATAACTTCCCTACTTCTACCATCTATCCCAGGATTCAAGTCCCTCTTTTCATATTCAACAATAACACAACCTGCACAAATCAACACTTTTATTCCCTTAGTCATCTCATACTATAGCATGCATATCACATTTAATACCTTTTCCTTAATTCAATATTTTACATCTCATTTACACAACTTTATTTTTTTATATTATCTTACTAAATCCTTCATTACAAAACCATGAAACTACTAAAGAAAAATCCATAATTATAAAATAAAGAGTCTTTACATAGATACAAAAAATTCCACTCCGGAGGAAGAGGGAAGAAGTGAAATCGCCTCTATCTACCTTGCTCTTGAAAAATATAAATCCACAAAAGTCAGAAACGAATATCTCAGTGAGTAACAATATATTACCACACTTGTGACTAGGTAATCAATGTTGTTTATAAGAAAGATAATGGTTCAATATACATAGATACAATAATGAATATCAAATATTAATAAGAGGAATCATAGCCATTGTAAAGAACATCATCAAATAAAATTTAAAGGTATACCAATGAATTTGTTATCAACAATTAGTTATAACAAATACTATACAATTTAATAATAATGATAATAACAATGTATTTCATTATGATGACAGATAATCAATATACCAAAAAACTCAGCAGAGACTACATATTGTTAGCATGCCTACATGGTAGTCATACGATTGATCGGACCGCATGGCTTGAGCCTTACCCCCCTCTAGCTAGGGTCAGTCAAAAAGTACAATTTGCATAAAGTTTTGATAAATTATCATAGCCCCATCGAGAGAGATATCTGTCTGTAACACTTCAGTTAAAGTTTAGAACCTAAACCATAAAAGGTAAACCTAGGAGATTCTTCCTTTGTTTGAAAGTTATGTATTATTGCATGTTTATATTTGAATTGAATGTATATGCATGTTTTAGGAAGTATTATACATGTAAAAGTGGTTTAAAGGTTGTTAGGAAGAAATCAGATAAATTTGAGTTTTTGGTGAACTAGGGGCAAAATGGGTTCGAGTTTTATGGAAATTAACATGATAGTTGAAGGTAGAAAAGAATATTAGGACATAAAAATGATGATATTATATTTATTTGAAGATTTGTTAGAGAATTAAACCCGGTAGAAGATAAGTCCGGGCAAAACTGCTCAGATAAGGACCAAATTTGAACTAAGGACAATTTAGTCTTTTCCTTTGAGTTATGGACTTATATGGTGTATGCAAGCTTATCATATCATTTTAGACTTACCTAAATCAAAGCATTGGATGAAATGATGAAGAAATGGATGGTTGGATAGCTAGGTTTCATAATTTTTACCATAAACTCAAAGCATAGGATTATGCCATATGATATTTAGGTTGATTTTTACAACCTCTTCATCTTTCTTATCAATTCACCAACCAAATTTTCTCTCTCCACCATTACTAAGTTTTGGCCAACCTTGATCTTCACCATAGCTTATTGTTTTCTTTCATTTCTTGATAGAAACTAGTTAATTCCACCATTATAAACACAAATATAGCTTTAGATTCTAAGGAAAAATAAGAAAAAGCAAAGAATCAAAGCTTTGAAGTTTTTGAAGAACTTTTGGTAAGTGATTGATTTTACCATTCTTTTGATTCAAATATGTTCTTAAGATGTTCTTTGATGATATTTAGTATCCAAAACATGTTTTGGTTGGAAGAAAAATCAAAAGTTAGAATGAAACCCTAATAGGAAGAACTATAAATCAAAGTATGATTTTGATGAACCTTTTGGTTCAAATGAGTTGTATTTGATGTGTATGATATGAATTAATGGTTAAATAATGGAAACAAATCCATTTGAATGGAATTTGTCTTGGCCGAATGTGAGGTGCATGTGTAATGGTGTTGAATTTTGATGTTTAATAAGTTTAAAAGGCTTGAATGATGTGTATTTGATGTGTTTAACATGAATTGGTGGTTATTTGATGGAAAGAAAATCATTCGGATGGTTTTTCATTTGGGCCAAAACTTGAGGTGCTTGGATGATGAATTGTACTTTGATGTTTAATAAGTGTATATGGATGAATGTTATGTATTTGATGTATATAAATGTTATATGATTGATTGGTGTTGAAAATGGATGAATGGAATGATTTCCATTTAGGTGGAACCATATTGACTTTGTTAGTTTAAGGTGTTAGGTTAATGCAATTGAAGAAGTAAGGTTTGAATGTAGTTTAATGGTATAAAAAATGGAAATGTATAGGTTTAGATATGTAAAGGATGATTGATATAAGTACTTGGAAAGCATATGTGAGTTATGGTGTATGTTTAATATGAAATGATGAACTAAGTGTATAAGAGTTCTTAATATAGTGTATAAGTGATGAACATATGAAATGTGAATGAAATATGGTGATAGAATTGCATTTGATGAATAAAGGAATGGAAAGTGTCAAATGTGTGATATAGGGTCTTTGGTGTATAGCATATGTGTTTATGTATGTTGATATGCTTTGAAATATGTTTTGATGTGAATGTATTGAGTGTAAGTCTTACCGGAGTGATTTTATTAATATGAGAGAAACTTCCCGAGCAAGGGCCGCGGACGGCGAGTCGTGGGCCAATTAGGCCTGTTGGGGAATTTTGGAGTTTTGTCTAAGGTGAGTCTATATATATGATTCATGCATTATTCATTCATAAGTCATGCATTTATGCATATGAAATGATATCCTGGCTTGAAAACCATTGATGATCCACTTTTGGGCAGTTTTGTTAAAATGACCAAAAACAAAGCTGTCGAAATGTCTAAAACTGACCTAAACTTTGATTCTGTATAAAATTTGTTCAGAAAGGCATTTTGATGTCAAATCAAGCCCAAAAACCCAATTGTCTATTATATATATGTATTTATTATTTGTATAAATAAAATTCCATGGAAATATTGATTTCAAGGCAAACCAGAAAGTGCATGAAAAATGAGAAACAGACCCGTAATTTAGGGGTGTCAGCTGCACTGGTGCAACTGGGCCCCGGAGACCAAAATTTTCATATTGAGCCATATTGCTCCTTTGACCTTTGTGATATTAATTAACACTATTAAAGTCATATTTGAGACTTAATATTAATATATTCATACTATATGAGACATTTGCATATAATATGTTATAACAGGACTACTTCGATGGTGTAGTGAATAAATCCATCGGCTATGTACACAGATATATGTATATATGCTCTGACCCTTGCTAGAGAGAGTGAAATTCTTTATGCCATGGTGTGATTGGTTGGAAATGGTGTGATTGGGTGGAAATGTGAAGGAAGAGAAGTGAAGTAACAGTATATTATATATTATGATATGTTACAGATACTTATTCCTGCTATATTATATGCATTATGGTTCATGATATGTATTTCACCATTCCATTATCAGTACTTATTATTTACAGATAATTAATAGATAGATGTGGATTTTCATGAATAATATTGCATATTCATATATTTAGATTCACTAAGCAAAATCTTATACTCACCCCAAAGTTATTAAATGTTTTCAGGACCTCGGTGAGGCAATCATCCATTGGCTACATTACCTTCAGCCTTGGATTACAAATGTATGTATTAAGGTTACTCCTATATATAGAATTTCCTTGGTATAATGTATATAGGGCTTGGATTGGCTAAGAGTTTAATGTTTAATATAATTAAAATGTTAACCAAAGTTAATATGAGAATATAAATAATGTATACATATGATATGAGATATGAATGTATATATTGAAGTGCTTATTGAGTTGTGTTGACTAATGGAGGTTAAAAGGGAATGTATGTTTAAGTCAGAGTTATAAAGGAAACTCTGTCAGTTTTTCTATAAGAAATCTTATGATGTTTTAGAAAAAAATTACTACCTAAAATGTATCATATGTTTAAGAAATGACTATTAATGACATTATTAGTTTGTAAAAGTTAAGTTAAAGTAAAAGAACGGGTTCTTCGAGCTACTGGTCTCCTTGGCATTACCCGTGCCTGTCACAGCCCAACTTAGGAGCCATGACGGTCCTAGGGTACGGGTGATGCTTATGCTACCAATACCACGAAGAACCCATAAATAAAACTATATGGCATGCATACACAAATAAGCTTAATATAGCTTAAGCAATACAAATAAA
>CANXYC010988756.1:0-15756 GCA_948193065.1 Aleurites moluccanus
TTCAGCATTTTATAGTTATTTTGAATGATATTTGTTTGATGCATGACATATAGATAGTTTATTGGGTTCTACGTGGTACTGGTCGCCTATGCATCACCCGTACCCTAGGACCGTCACGACTTCCGAGATAGGTCGTGACAATATAATATAAATATATATCAATTTATGAAATAAATAGGTAAGGGCTAGTAGAACCATACATACCAAACCAAAGTTCAATAGTTCGAGCCGCAAAAAAGAAGAAATATATATTTATTTTTCTTTTAAAAACACATTATAGAGTATGAATATAAATTGAAAGAATTTAATATCAATAAAAGAGAATAACTCACATGGTTAATACTTAATTCAATCATTCCCTATGTCATGAGTTCAAACCCTAATACTTGCAATATTTATTTTTAAAACAAAACTATTACTATTTTTAAAAATTTTATAATTTATCTAAGAAAAAGATCCAAAATTTATAAACAAAATAAAAAATAAATAAATAGATTTTTCTTAAAATAATTAAAATATACTATAAAATAGAATTTAAAATAAATGCAAAATCGGATCATTACAAAAATAATAAAGGTTTGCAAAATATGAAATTAGTGGGGCTAGCTAAATTATGGTGGTATGGTGTTGAGAATGACATAGAAAGATTGAGACAACCACCTATTAGTACATGGAAAGAGATAAAAATTAAGTTACAAGGGAAGTATTTGACACCCTATTATTTTGAAAAGATGCATCAAAAGTTAAGTACTTTACAAGGGACAACATGTATTGGATAGATATTACTACAAATTTGAAGAGGCATAAATTAAAAGTCGAATGACAAAAGAAGTTGTCTAAGAATTTTGTTCATTTATATATAAATGGTAAAGGTCAGTTCCAGCCAACATAATTGGGTCGATGAATAGAAAAGCCTAGCCTTAGTGAATGAACGCCTAAGATCTTCTCCGAACTCTACTTAGTCCAACAGAGCACCTCATTAGCTTAAGATTAGGCAAATGGAACTATTGACCTTGAGGATAGAGTCACATGACCTTCAGATTAGCCATCATAAGCACCTACCTGTAGGACCAGATACTGTAAGCAACTCTCGTCATCCCTCTCCTAATTAAAGGGAAGGACGCACTTGAAAGATTCTCAAGTGACAAAGAAGATACAACGAGATCATGCTGTAGACCGCCATAAAAGTTGAATCATCACATCAACTATTTGACAAGTCATTATAAGTCAATCACTTCTTCACCAGCTACAAGCTTGTGGAAAGAGCTATCCGTAAGAAAGTCTCTATAAGAATGGCACAAGTAGTCAAGCAGAACAATAGAGCAGAAGAACTAGAAATGAAAGTGGAACACGGGTGAAACAAAAATCTAAAACTCTATTCCTCATTTCCTTCTCTTTCAATACCAAAAACCAAGAAGCCATAAAGCTTCCCAAGAGTTCTCTCACTTTCATTGCTAACTTAAGCATTCAAGGGTCTTTACCAAGCCAAAGGCTTGGCCCCCTCTCATGTTAGGGTTGTTGGGAAGGCCACATTTTATTTCTAGGAGAGTCTAGCCCAATACTTCATAGAGCTAGAGCTCATCAAATGGCACCTTTTGAGGAATGTTTTCATAGCTGGATCTCATTCTTTATTAAGGGAAATGACAAACTTGCACCTTTTTCCTTGCTCTTTAAAAGTACAGGAATCCCTTCACGCATAGCCCACAACTTGAAAATAACCCTTATCTTGATCACCTTACCTTGCACAACTATAGTAGGGAAATGAGATGATAAAATCTCATCTCACAAGTTTTCTAAAAGAAACATTCCAAAAGGTGACCTCTCACCACAACAAAGCCCTCAAAGCCAATGGCTTAATATTTTCTTCTCATGTGCAGGATATGTTTAATAACCCTTATACAACCCAGAAAAATCATTGTAGAATGGGACAATTAGATCCTTCTAATCCTGATTCAAACTCCTTATGAACAAACTCTGAAGACTTTGAACCTTGGCTCTTTCCCATAGCTTAAGGGGGGAGACTTTAACCCTGATAGACATGCTTCCACTAATAAAGATAGACACTTCCTGAGGAAGATGAATTGTAAAATAGTTTTGGATATCTCCCATAATCTTTGGAGAAGATGAGATATGCTAAGAATTCAATAAGAGAGTCTGTCAGGGAGGAAGAATAAGAACAAAGGCCTAAGGAAGAAATTTACCTAACAGAATGGTTAATCATATATACCCTTCACCTAATTCCTCAAGCTTATTAACTTAAAAAAGACATTGATCAAAAACTCCTTATCCTCCCAATGATTTTGCTAAATCTAAGAATTTTCCCAAAGAAATGGCTTCGCTCAATATAGTTCCATGGTTGCTCAAACTAAACCTTCTTTACAACATGCATAGAGAAGGGATATAATGGAGAATAAGAAGAGAGATTCTTATATCATGTCATATGCCTTCCTCATTTATGATCAGCATATCACGAGGAGAGAGGAAAGAAGTAATTAGTCTCGGATATTTATGAGCAATTTGAGAGGCAGAGGAATTAAGTTGAAAATAGGGTGAAGCCCCAAGCCTTTTTGCTTCTTCGTAAAGAATGTTGGCCCAAAAGTCAGTCACAAAATATGACTCCCATCTCCAAATAATCACCTTCAAGGAAAAAGATCAACCCACTAAAGGTAGTATAAACTTTTTGAAGGGGAGATAAAAAGGCTAAAGAGTCTCAAATGATTTATAAAGCAATTGAAGAAAGAAGACAAAGCCCAAAGATGAAGATAGTTAGCAAAATAATAAACATAAGGCAGGATACATTGGCCCTATATTTAGCCATCTTAGTCCATGAAGCCTATCGGTTCATAGGAGTCAAAAAAAGTACCTCTACTTTTCTATTCTCCCAAGATTAATTGAAAAAGATTGCCAAGATTGAAGCAAATGTCATCCAAGTGGGATCATTAATAAGACCATTAAGTCCAATAATTGTAAGCAAAAATCAAATGTACTTCATTTGAAAGAATATCAACAAAAATTCTTTACGAAATGCAAAATTGATATTACTTGAGATATGATCTAATTTCAAAGCTAAAGGCAGAAAGCTAGCATTGAACCTAGCAAGCTCCGGTACAACCCTAATGAAATTTTTCGGCTCTAAACACCCAAAGACCTAGTGAACTTTAGGCAAAAATCTGTAAGGCAACTCTCTGGAATTAGGAGTCAAGTCTTGGCACTTGGCAAGCTCTAGTACAATCTCAGCAAACTTGTCCGACCTAGGCACCTAAAAACCTAGTGAACTCTATGCAAAAGCCTGCGAGGAAACTCCATATAAGAAGGAGTCAAGTCCTAACAAACTTGGTAGACTCTAAGTTCTTACTAGCAAATTCATCAACAAACTTGGTGGACTCTAAGTTCTCACTAGCAAATTCATCAGGCTCTAGGCATAAAAGACCTAGTGAACTCTAAGCAAAAGTTTAAGAGGCAAACTCCCCCAAAAAGGATAAAATCCTAGCAAACTTAATGGTCTCTAGGTTCTTCCTAGCTAATTCGTTAGGCTTTAGGTATAAAAGACCTAGTGAACTCTAGGTGACAGTTCGCGAGGCATAACTCCCGTGGAGGATAAAGTCCTAGCAAACTTGGTAGACTCTAGTTCTACCTAGAAAATTCATTAGGCTCTAAACACAAAAGACCTAGTGAATTCTAGGTAAAAGTTTGCAAGCACAACTCTCCCAAGGAGGATCAAGTCCTAGCAAACTTAGTGAACTCTAGGTTCTTTCTAGCGAATTCATCAGGTATTAGGCACCAATAGACCTAGCAAACTTTAGGCAAAAGTCTGAAAGGCATAAAGATCTCATAAGGTGAGGCAAATCTCTAAGTCCTCATCTAAAGAGGCATCTTATAGGAAGACTTTGTAAGATGAAGCAGATCCGTAAGTCCTTCTTCATAGAGGCATCTAATAGGAAGGTTGATTTTAAGCGAAGCAGATATCTAAATCCTCTATTAACGAGGCATGATTGAAGCCACAATAAGCTGAATCTCTTTAAGCCCTCTATCAGTGAGGCATGGTTTGAATTATTTTCCAAGCCCTTCAACCAACGAGACATTTCAATAAGACCTCCAAGGAAGAAAAGTTTTTCTAAGTCCTTTACTAACAAGGTACTCAAAGAAATTCTTCGTAGAGGAAGAATTCCTTTGATTCTACATCAACTTGGCCAGAGAAATAAAGTAAAGTTCTTAGAAGGCAAGGTTAGTAAAATCAAATCTTATTTCACTAAAGCAAATTGCTTGAACACTTTAGTAAATCAATTTGAAGAATTCACACCACATAAATACATCAACATATACAAAGCTCAAAAGCAATAAAGTTAAGCGCAATTATTAATTTGATGAAAATAGAAAATACAACATGGTGTAGACAAATGTCATTATTTATTATGTAAAGCAAAGCATACTACATGAAATGACAAACTATTAGAAAGTACAGATTATTAGTTATCTTAGGTTACAGGCTAATACTAATTTTGCAACTACTCTGACTGAAGATTGGAACTTGCTAAAGTAGGGGAAAAAAGAAGTGGAAGAAACTCATACCAAAGTACCATTTCCTCCAATGCATAAAGGAGAACATATATAGGGATAAGACCTACACATTCTAAGACTGATCTACTGATGTCAATAACCAGTCAACTTTATGAGGAGGAGAGCCCCCTAATTTAGATAGATTCTTCAATATGTCATCATAGAAGCACAAAGAACAATCCCTGATGTTAAGAGAAAAATAGTGTTGAAAAGAAAATTTGTTATTAATAAAATTTGCAAAGGATAAATTCTTAAGTCTTGCTAGGACAGAGCATTCCTCCACGTTTGCATCATAAAGAAGAAAAGAGGCCTTGGAAAACTCTCCCGTAGAAGGACCTTTCATCATCAACAAGTTTGAAGAAATTCTTTATGGAACTGGGAACATTTGCAGTTACATAAGGAGAGGGTTAGAGCCAGAAATGAAGATGTGAAAAGGGAAAAAAGGAATTATTTATATCCTCTAATCCCTTAATAACTTCTCCTTGCAGTTATTGCTCATTAATTTCTAAGGAGTGGTCATTACAGTTTTCAAAATGCTAATCTTAATTGGGAGATCATGCCACATAATGAGAAGCCTTAGCTAAGATTCTTAGTATGACTTTTCATAAACATACAAAGGGAAAGACTAGTAAACTGTTGCTCAATGTCCTCATCCAGAGAGGAAGACTATTTGCACCCTTGTTAGAAAGGAAGGTTAGAAAGGCCTGGTCCAAAGAGGCATTTTTATTAGTGTCCTCACCCAGAGATTAGTGTCCTCACCCAGAGAGGAAGATTATTAGTGTCCTCATCCATAGAGTAAGAGTTTTTGTGTAATCGTGACTACATGTGTAATCTCCAGAGAGGAAGATTATCAAGACTTCTTCTAAAGAGGCATATTATTAGTATCCTCATACAGAGAGAAATATTATATATGTCCTTATCTAGAGAGAAATCAATATCCTCGTCTGAAGAGGCATTTTATCGGTGTCCATACTAAAGAGGATGATTATCAAGGTGTTATATAGAGAGACATCCTATTGGTGTCTTTATTAGAAAGGAAGATTATCAAGGCCTCATCAAAAAAGGCATTTTGTTTGTCCTCAGCTAGGAAGGAAGAATATTAAAGACCTTACCCATGGAGACATTTTATTCAAGTCTTTGTACAGAAAGCCAGGCTTTTTACAAACTTTGTAAAGCAATATGAGTTTTTAAAGCCCTTTACAAAGATATACAATTTATGAAGATCTCATCAAGTAGGGTAAATTAGATAAGACATTCAAACAGACAACATCAATTAATAGACCAATGTGAGTATTGAATTTCATTAATAAAAAAGAGATACATAAAGGCCAAAAAATCTGAGGGAATACATCATGATTCTAAAATACAAGGAGGAGAACAAGCCAAGCTATTAACAGGTTCTAATTCAGGATAGTAAGGCATGATGGTCAAAGGATGAATTTCATACTAAAGATCAAGGGCTGAAAGATCAGGTGAAGAGGAAGGAAGATTTAAATTTGCTACCATTAAGCATGAAGGTGCTCCTTTCTCACATTCTTAAAGAGGCTTTATCTCAATAGGAGTATTCATCCTCCCTTCCTCAACAATCGTGAATTCATACTTTTTAAGAGGCGAAGGTATGGCACCAGCTTTATTTTTAGAAACAGAAGCCAATACATTAGGGAAGAACATAAGTTGTATAATTGAGAGCCTTATTATAGTAATCAAAGTGATAAAACTCTCCACAATAACTCTCCTCCTATAACTTGATAAGCTAAAGATGTTAAATATAGCCTTATTGCAGTTAGCCTCAACCTTGTCATAAAGAAGCTCAGCTTTCTTCATTCTTTTCAAAGGGTTGGATAGCTTTGACTCCTTGAGATGAAGATTGCCCTTAACCTACTTGAGCTCCTATTTAAGTTGTGAAGCTCCTTCAAGGTCATCTTTAAGAGCAACCATTATTTCTGATAGCCTTTTTGCTTCCCTATTTTGATTAAATAAGAAAGATTTAAGCAACTCATACTCTTTGGTCTTCTCATCCAAAGCTTGCTAAAGGGAATCCTCCTAGGCCATAACAAATTCTTGAGATAATTATTTGAATGCCTTTTCATTTTGTATGAATTTCCCTTCCTAGTCCAAGTAGCTAGTATGAAGTGATCCATATGACATTTTTACTTTATCTCTCCTGCTCTAATTGTTGTTCTATGTCTCCCAACCTTGCTTATTGGCATTTAATTATGGCCTAACTTTCCAAGGCAACATCCTTGACCTCCACATAATACTCATCATAGGTGCTAAGCCTAAAGAACATAGTGGTGTTGGTTTGAAGACTCTACAAAACCAATCAAGAATAATGAGGAGTGTCAAGATATTACAAGATATGAAGTAACAAAGAAAAATGGGTGAATCTTTACCTTGTAGTTTATGCACTTCACTTTTCAACAATTTCCTAAAGGAAGTCTGAAGTTGAATAGAAGAATCATGCACTAGCTGAATGGTTGCAGCGAAGTCATTAGTGATGTCCATCGAGTCATCAATGCTCCTGAACCCTTCAATTTCTTTGATCCTATTGTAAATTTCTTGAGCTCATTGGGACAAAGGCTTAGTCCCTATTAGTGGGGGACCAACATGAGAAGAAGATCTCATATAGGCAAGACCCATAAACTCCATTTCGTTCAACAAGGAAAGAGGATATTTTGCCGCAATATAACTTTAGTCCTTAAAACACCCTCATTTCCAATGCATGAAAAGGAAATGATTTATTCATCAGGCAGCTGGGATGATTTATTTCTAACTCTTTCCTAGCCATCCCTCATGCTCAAAGTAGAAGCGAATTAGTCTTGCTTTCTCTACTTCAAATCACAAAAGAAGAAAGTTCATCCTAAATACTAGCTTTATCATATGCCCTAGTGAGACTTGGGTCTAAGGTGTCTCCCTCCACAAGAATAGCGGTTGAAAGGGTATGGGAAGTCTCTTATTGGATAAAAGCAATGGAGGCCTCAAAGTCAATTTCTGTCAAAGGCAACGATGGCTGAATCTCCTCCATAAGGACTTTGACTGGCAATAATTCTGAAATACAATAATAAGCAAAAAAGATATTCATTAAAGCAAAACAAATGTCACCACCAATGTTGTAGTGGAATTACGAGCGAAGAATTCTAACTGTAACTAGAGCTCCTTTCTGAAGCTCAGGGGTCGAGGATGGAACCTCAACAAAAATCCTAAATGAAGGCATAAGTGGCTCAATAACAGTAAGGGTATCTCAACCTACTGAGATAAGAAAAGTACTTTAGAAGGTGAAAGTGGCACATATACTCCATAAGGTGAAGGTGGCATATTCTTCATTTTCACAAGAAAGGCAATAGTCTCTAAGTCATGCTCATTAGGAGAACCTTTAAGAGTTTGAGGACATTAAACAAGTTGTTCTTCAAGGACCTCGTCCTCTTCTTCCTCGATTGGTGGCAAGAAGAGAGATCTCTTCCTCTTTCCTTAGATAGTTGGTGGTTGAGCTTTGACAGGAGTAGCCCCAGCAATATCTTTTAGGGAAGACTTTCTAACTTTCCCAAAGCCTTCCCTGACGCAGTGACCTTCTTAGAAGTAAGTACCTTTTTTCCTTTCCTTTTCGGGGCAAGTTTGTCACCAAACACCTCATCAGCTTCAGTAAGTTCCTCACCTTTCCAGTTACTTTGTAACATCCAAATTTTAGCTAAGGATAATAATAATAAATTAAAAGAAAAGAGAAAAAAAATATCTATATAGAGAAAAATGAAAGTCGGTGAAAGAGGAAAGTAAAATATAAAAATAAATGGGAATATTTTATTTTGGAGAAAAGCCTAGAAGTGTTGAGGTGTCAATAAAAGAAGGTGAAGAAAAAAAAACATAAAATGGTAGAGAGACAAAACAGAGGAGGATGGAGAAAAGAAGAAGAAAAAGAAGAGGAAAATAGAAAAGGGTCATGGCACAAAAAGAGAGAGAGAGAAAAAAAAGGTGCATCGGTGGTGAAGCGTTGGTCGTCTCTAGCGGTGGTTGCCAACAAGTTTTGTTGGTATTGGTTCACTGTGGCGTTGGCTTGAACATTGGCTACAATTTGCGATGGTGATGGTAAACTTATGTATTCTTATTTATAAAGCTAATTATATAGCCAAACAACAAATTTCATGCTTGTCCTTGTTGTTATTGGGTTCTCTTTTATTTATTTATTTCAATTTTTTTGTGAATTAAAGACGGTCAATATAGGCCAACTAAATTTGGAAGCTTTTGCTTCTAATAGTTTAAGGATTTTGATTTCTACTACTAATCCTCATTAGGTAATATTACATCAAAGTTAAAATATGGAATTAATTCCCATTAAAGTTGCGTTCTTTTAAACTCACGACTAAACATGAGGTTATTGAATCAATTCAATTGGTTATGTTTGTTATTTATTTTATCAGGGAGTTGATAAGATTTAATTTGAGTTATACATATATATTATTAATTGAGATTTTATTCAGTGAACATGTCCATGCCTTTGTCTTTAGAAGTTGGACTGTATTTATTGAAACAATTTATGGTAAAGTAATTGAGGAACATGTCTTACCATAGATGAACCTTAGCTTCTTCCAATCTTAAATTTCAAGTCTTTTAAATAATTTTCTTTCAAAATATATCAATGTAAATTTTCATATATAATAGTCCAAGTTAATATGGCTATGGTTTTCGAGTCTTGGGTCTTGACCATTATTGCCTTTTGGTATCTGTTTGTTAAACCATGGAAGATATAATTACATTATTAATTTGTTAATATCATTTGCTATGTTGATGAATTTGTATATTTCATTATACTATTCCAACAAGCCTATGCATATGAATCTCAATTTTATCATTAGAAATAAATGTATAATTGACTACCCAAGAAATTATTATTTTTGGTTATTATTTTAGAGTTTGATGTAAGTAAATTAGATAGATTTTAATGAAGTTTGATTACTTGATGTATATGTATATTTATATATATGACTATGATTATTAAATGTAAATTTTGGTATTTGAGTTGTCAAAAATCCAAATAAATGGTTTTAAAGGATTTTATCATTGAAGAACTACTGGACCTGATCCTTCCTCTTGCTTGATGAATATAATTGTCTTCAGGGAGTACATAGGCAACCATCAGGTGCGGTCCAAATCTTAAATAGTGATATTGCATATTGAATGAGATAAAAGATTTTGTTAGAGATGTTGTGATGCTTGAGCTATAATTTAATTAATTATAGACTTTAATTTTTGTTTCTATAAGTCTAAAAGGCTCATGCCTATCCCTGGTAGACTGAAGAGATGGGTGTGACAATTTTGGTATTAGAGCCCGTTTAAAAGTGCACCTATACAATTAGGAGTATGTTAAAAAATATATATAATGTTAAAGTTGGAGATGTGAGTTAAGGATACAGATTAGTGTATTTGTATTTTATAAAGGTGAGAGATAAATGGGTTTGACTACACTCATTACACGAGCTTATTAGATCAAACCTTAATGACAGGTGCATTTATATTTTATTGTCTTTGGGACCACGCTTGATATACATATAGTTTTTGAGGTGTATATTAATGGTTTAGCTCTTTGGGGGTAGCTCTGCATATGTGCATTTGTTAAGTTACAATTATTACTCCCATAGAGTGATGCTAGTTTTTTCTCTCTTTTGTGTAATGGGATATTGAAGCAGTAACGAGAAATAAATAATACAAAATAGTGAAATGATATTATAAAAGTTAATATATATAAAATCACCTAACACTAAAGTTAAATATTGGAATATTTAGATAATTAAAGCATATGAAAGTACCCCTATTCAACTACATCCTAAGTTTTAAATATAATATCTCACATCATATTTTGTGATCATCTCTTGCTCCTCTAGGTGGATGTCAATGTAATTTCCATGCATATGACCAAGATTTTTGCCCTTATTTATTGGGATGTCAGGACTTTTGCTCCCACTTGTTGGGATGCTAAGATTGCTCTCATAGTTTCCAGGTTAGTCATCATGCACCATAAGATGCCAGGGATCCGTAGGATACACATTCTAAGTTTAGGCAAATTTAAGTATCAAATTAAGCAATTTAAGGGAACAACATTTATTCAGCTGTACTTATTCATTATTGGTATTAATTTGTAAATAAGATGATTAGCTCAGTTTGAATGTGATTAATGAGTTTGATTTGGCTGAGTAAGGGCATGTTCTAGTTTGGAATTTTGGAGACGAAATTCATTTTAGGGGGGAAAGAATTGCAACATCCCAATTTTAGCTAAGGATAATAATAATAATAAATTAAATGAAATGAGAAGAAAAAATATCTATATAAAGAAAAGTGAAAGATGGTGAAAAAGGAAAGTAAAATAGCTAAATAAACGAGAATATTTTATTTTGGAGAAAAGCCTAGAAGTGTTGAGGTGTCAATAAAAAGAAAGGGATGAAAAAAACAGAGAACGGTAGAGAGATAAAATGGAGGAGGATAGAGGGGGAAAAGAAGAAGAAGAAGAAGAGGGAAATAGATCGGATCATGGCACACACACAAAGAGAGAGAGAAAGAGAAAAGGTGCATGGTGAAGGGTTGGTCGTCTCTAGCGGTTGCTACCAATAAGTTTTGCTGGTGTTGGTTCATATCGGTGTTGGCTTGGGTTTGGCTGTGATTTGCGATGGTAATGGTAAAATTATGTATTCTTATTTATAAAGCTAATTATATAACCAAACAACAAATTTCATGTTTGTTCTTGTTGTTATTGGGTTCTCTTAAATTTATTTATTTGAATTTGTTTGTGAATTAAAGACGGTCAATTTAGGCTAACTAAATTTGGAAGCTTTTGCTGCTAATAGTTTAAGGATTTTGATTTATGCTAGGTAATATTACATCAAAGTTAAAATTTGGAATTAATGGAAAATTCCTATTAAAGTTGTGTTCTTTTAAACTCACGACTCAACATGAGGTTATTGAATCAATTCAATTGGTTATGTTTGTTATTTATTTTATCTAGAACTTGATAAGATTTAATTTGAGTTATACATATATATTATTAATTGAGATTTTATTCCGTGGACATGTCAATGCCTTTGTCTTTAAAAATTGGACTATATTTATTGAAACAATATATGGTAAAGGAATTGAGGAACATGTCTTACCTAGGTGAACTTTTGCTTCTCCCAATCCTAAATTTCAAGTCTTTTAATGTAATACCCCAGCAAACAGAACAGTAGATAGTGAGATAGAATAGTAGATAATAGATGGATATAATGAATTATAGTAACTGATGAAGCATTAATTTAAGCATGAATAGGCTTAATCGATTACTGAAATATTCATATAATGGTAGAGTATAACACTCAGGAATTTTTGAATCTCAACCGGGTCACTTTTGTGATATTGAAAAATGCCGGTGTTAATTATACTGCCCGGAAAAATAGCAATCGGGTTGATTTAAGAATTTTTGACCTAGACTTAGGGGGATTAAGTTATTTAATTTTATGTGAAATTATGGTAAAAAGAAAGAACTGAAAAACTTTTAAGAACACTAAAATTTTAAAGAGTGGCAAAATTATAATTAAAGACAATATTAGGGGCATTCTTGAAAACAGGCTATCTAAGATCCATAATTAACCCAAAATCATTTTTAATAAATAAAGCAGTCAAAATGAGCATTTTCATTTCCCACACTGAAGGTTAATTCTTAATAGAATTAACAGAATAAATTACAAAAGTCAATCGGGTAAAAATAAAATTAAGAAAATTTTTGGGCTAAAGTGAAATTAAGTAAAGTTTGGGACCCACCTATTCTAGAAAGGGGTATATGTGGCCGGCCAAATGGTCATGCATTTGATAAAAATTATTTGTTTTACTTATTATTAGAAAAAAAAGAGACAAAGAACATGTGATTAAATGAAGAAAAATCACCAAATTTTCTAAATTTCTCCACACAATTCTTACTTCTTTAACTTTAGTGTATAAAGAGAAGTGTTGGCAGTCATTTTTTGCGGAGTTGGCCGAACCAAATGATAGAAGAAATACCAAAGAAATAGGTTTTCTAACCCTTCCAAATAAACCAACTAAAATAGATAGGAAAGTTGATGAGAGAAAGAAGAGTTAAGAATGGAAGTTGATGGAGATTATGTAAGCCGTTTTGGAAAAGAAAAAGAAGAAGGAATTCAATGGTTAAAGTTTAAGGTAAATTTTATAAACTTCAATTTTTAGTTAATTTAAGAGTTTTATGGTTTGATTTGGTAAATATTTGAGTTATTTGAGCTAAGAGATTGAAGATGAACTAGGGTTTAAATGGATTCTGAAAACTATTTTAAGACAGTAACTTGTAAACAATATTCTGAATTTTTAATGAATGAATTTAAGGATGGCCAAAACATGAAAGTTGTAGATAAATATTTTAATTAGATGTCTGTAAAGGAATGTGTAACATTCAAAGTGAAGAAAGAGTTATTAAGTAAAAACAAAGACTAATTCAAAATTAGGGTTATTGAAAAATGCTATTGTATTTTTATTATACATAATGATAAAGACAGAATTAGAAGAAGTGTTTAACATAAAAAAGTGTTCATTTATGTTTTATCTATAATTTTTAAAAGGTTTTTTCAATTAGATTTGTGGTTTATGAGATATTGAGCCATAAAAGTAGGCTGTCATAATTGACTGGCAAACAGAATATAGGTTACAAAATTCTATTAATATGAGCACCTTAGAGTCTGAATTAAGGAAAGTGGTAAACATGAAAAATGTTTATTATATGTAATCTACATGACTATAAAATAGTTCTGTAATTTGATGATCACAAAATTAATTATAGGCATAGAAACTAGGTATGTTCGGATAGAGATTTTAGGATAATAGTTTAATTTTGAAAATTCATTAATAATTATATAGTAATCCAAATATTCTAAAATTTAAATTTAATCTCTTATGTCTAGAGTAAGTAGGAAAATTAATCAAAGTAATTGAATAAGTATAGATTGAGTTATGGGCTAAATAGTAGAGACTGCCTGATTAGGATTGTAGGGCAACATGGCTGATTATAAGGTTAAGTTTAAATTAACACTATACATTGTGTAGTAATGGGAATAAGGTGAATTCTGGATATATTAGAGCTTGATATGTGTAGTTTAATTAAGAATAAGAATTGAAATAATTGGATAATTGTAGAAAAAAATATGGGTAATGGAACACAGGCTGCTCGTAAAGATTTTCGTATAGAAAAACCAGAATAATTTGGAATTCTTAAGAATTTCTTTAATAAAAGTATAAGTAATGTAATTTTATGTTAAATAGTATCTAAATAGAAATTAATTAAATATGTAGAGTCAAGAATGAATAAAATATAGTGATGAGTACCATGAGCATTTGAGCAATGAACCAAGAAAATGGAATTGAAAACTAAAAGAATAAGTAAAGTGCAATAAGAAGTGCTTAGTGAGGTGAGTAATGTATAAATCATTATGTATATCCATGTTTCGATTTGTTGACCCAATGAATATTTTTCCTTCCTGGTTAAATATCACTTTGCTATTATTGATAATCTTTTGATCTTTCTAAAGATTGAAATTATCTATATTCATTAATTGTTATTGATATCCAAATGCCTATTGTGCTTCATTGACCATGTACCAAAATATTTCTAAAAGTATGCACACCAAGTGTTTAACTATATACCATGATGTTATTTCTAATTAGCTACCTTTGTATCAAATAAAGAAAATGGTACATGATTAATGAAATGCATTGACACTAATTGATAAGTAAGCCCATGTGTACCGATCGAATACCATTGTACTGTAATGTTTCCAAAGAATGCTTGATACTATTATTGATTTTCATTGGCCTATTTATATGTAGATTTGATAGAGCTTCCTTACCGACGGGGCAGCAGGTAAATAACATCAGTATTGTGCACAATGACTTCTATACAGTGTTACCCTAGCTAGGAAGGGACTTATCCTAGCCGTGAGGTCTGACCCACCTTACGTAATTTACATGTTAATGATATGTGTTCATGGCCCAATATCTGTCTCTTCTACATGTAAATAAAAATGTGATTCCTATGTCAACCTTAATTCTTTCTGCTTACCATTGATATATAGGAAATCGAAACCAAAAAAGTAGCGAAATAAAAATATTTATTTGATTTCCTCCAGGATCCATATGAAGATCCAGATCAGAAGGTTAGGGTTTATATCTTTGTTTGATGATTCGAATACAAGGTTCGAGTCTGAGTCAGGAGCAAATGTTTTTTCGCCTTCTGCCTCTACGGTATCCATATGAACTGATCATCCCTCATTTGATTCGTCTCACGAACAAGAAGAATATCTCTGAGACGTTTTGCTAGATATGTCTAAGAGAATTAGGATTAGGGTTCAATTTCATTTTCCTTTTCTGAAAAACGGCATCAAATATGTGTAACCTAAAATTAACATCACATGTATATTTATAGGTATTCAACCCTAGCATTAGGTTAACTAATAAAATCCTAATTCGCCCCATCTGACTTGGGCTCGAATTTTGGGCTTATATTAGTTCTTAGCTAAACCATTTAACCCAATGCTTATTTTTTAATCCATCTCATAAATTAAAATTCCTATCATCGATCCAATCTAAATGTGTGACCCTATAGGTTGTCATAATATTAGCTGTGACATAAAATCATATTTTATGTTACAGGCAGTGAGCGGTGTCTAGCAACACATCAATGCTACCTAAGTCACAAGAATGTCAATGACTCGACATAATCTTTCTTGTGATAAAATTACCAAGTAATTAAATCCTTTTGTCATAGATGTCTCGATTGAATACGAGTCATGGAGTATGTCATACTTGCATAGTTCAATCTTTATATTTTTGATACTTGAGTAGACTCCTAAATCAAATGACATCAATATCGCATATCGACTCATTTGAGCATGACCATGCATTTTAGGTCTCACTCAATCAAAGGGCCCAAAGACATCACTCCTGTTGTATAAGAAAGACAAATCCTATCTTGATCACTCAACATCCCTCTACATAATTTGTGGCATATCCAATTACTGTTTTTATAGGACATCCCGTTATGGAAGACGTTTAACAGTATCAAGATATACAACTCCTTATGTTGGGATCTTTGATGATCTCAAGTCAAAGGATCATACTATTATTATCACTATGAGAAATACTTATGACACTCATACAATAATCCATGTAGTATTCTCATGG
>CANXYC010989107.1:0-10968 GCA_948193065.1 Aleurites moluccanus
TATATATATATATATATATCTATATATATATAAGGAATAATTTGTTGAAAAAATAATTCTTATGAGATTGTTAGAATTTATTGAAAGCACTTATTAGATTAAATTTGTTTAAATACTCATAATTTAATGTATGCTGAATTTTTAATATTTTATTAAAAAATATTACTGAATATTTTTGATATATTAAAATATTTATATTTTAATTTTGTTTGGTTGATGTTTTGTGTGTTTGAATTTATTAATATTTTCTAAATAAATTTTTTTATATTTTTAGCTATTATTTATAAATTTTATAAATATAATCAAATTTAGTAATACAAAATTTAAGCGGGTGGGGATCCTCGCAGAGATGAGGACTAAATTATCCCCGTATGAGAAACGAGAACGAGAACGAGAATAGGAATTCTCCGCTAAGGTAGGGGTGGGATGGGGATAGTTCCCCCGCTCCCACCCCACCGCGCCCCATTGCCATCTCTATTAGATGATTTATAGTTCAATTGAAATCGAATTGATTAAATTAAGAAAAAATTGATATACATATACATGTATATATAATTTGATATTTATTATATATATGATAAAAATAAATATAATTTGATATTTATTATTTTTAATTAATAATTAAAAAAAATAAAAAATAAAAAAAAAAGTAAAAGAAAAATATTATGACTCGCTCAAACTGAAAAATCGATCGAATTTAATTGATTCACTGGTTAAATGACCGATTCATTAATTTTTTAACCAAGATATTGAAATTAAATCGATCAAATTAATCAAATCAAATCAAAATTAATAATTTCATAATTAATTTAAAAAATAAAATAAATTAAAAACAGTTTGATTTTTTTTTCCTAAATCAAATTAAACTAAAATTATATATATATATATATATATATATATATATATATATATATATAATCATTATTATTTAATATTATTATATTTAAATATATTTAATTTTTAAATTAAAAATATTAATTTAATTTAATAACAATTTTTTAATATAAAAAGAGAATAAAAATAAAAATAAAAATGAGACCATTGGCGATTAAAATAAAGGGGACTCGTACATGTAAAGTAAAGAAATATACTCTAATCTTAATAAATAATTTCTCTAATTTTAATTAATACAATGATAATAAAATTAAATTAATGAAAAAATATTAATATATTTAAATATTGAATGCATCTTTCAATTTAATTTCAAACTCATTGATTTAGGATTCGATTTTGAGCTTACAATCACATGTTAATATACAAACTAAACGAAGCCATGTACTGGGCAAAAATCAGATTCAGATACACCCATCCATTCCACCTCCGCGGACCGCAGCTACAATCTTCAATCTTGGACCTGCAATTATACATATACATTTTTAAAAAATTAAAATATGAAAACAAATCTTATCCAATTAATCTAATAAACTCCACATTATAAAAAAAATTTGATTTTGGTGATTAGCCCGCGTTGCCATCACTGCCCAATCGATTGTACGAAGTCGGGCTCTGACCGCAGGCAGTCTTCATCACAGGATCGGATCTCAAATTGGGCTAAACCAAATCTCCCTTTCTCTTCCTCTCATTAGCCGCCGGCGGCCATAATATATGGGAGGGTGGCTCAAGAAACACTCGAAAGAGAGAGATGATAGCCTCAAAGAGAGAGTCGTCTCTCTGCTCAGATAAGATCAAGTAGTGATTTCTTTCTAGTTTAGGGTTTTTCCATTTTATAGTGCTCCTTATTTTGTGATATCTATTATGCCCTTAATATTGCTCAATATTACGTTCGTATCAGGTACGTTTTGTTCCCCTTGATAAGGGCATTTATGAGAATCGGTATTAGAGAAAAATGTTAGGCGTGTTTGGTCAGAAGAAAATAGGAATAAAATAGTAATTGATTTTTTTTTCTTATTAATAATTTTGCTAATTGTAAAATCTAAAAGAAAATGTTTAGTTAGAAAAAGAAAAAGTTGCTGAAATTCAATTTTTATGATGTTTAACAAAAAAGAACATGATGCTTTCCTAAGTTGGTTTACCTCTAAATGTAGATTTACAAAATTTAATAGAAATAATAAATTAAAAATTCATTTGATTATGTTCTATTGCATGGTGCCAAATCATATTTGTAATTTGAAATAATATGACATCAGTTCGGTTTGATCGATTTTAAAGGGTTATTATCAAACTAAATTAATATATTTAATTTGAAAAATTTTCAAATCAAATCAAATTATTCATTTCAGTTTGATTTGATTTAATTTAAATATTTTCGGTTTGTCAGTTGCAACTTAATTTTTTTTTTTTTATAAATTATTATTATTTTATTATAAATTTAGAAAAAAATACCTATAAAATATTAGTAATAAAAAAATTTTAAAAATAATTTAATATTATAGAATTCAAAACTTATCATTTCTATTAATTAAGACATCCCAAACTTATATCTTATATTTTTTCTCAAGAATTATATATATATTTTTTTTATTTATCTTTAGATAATTTTCATAAATAATAGTTTTTAAAATTTTAAATTAATATTAAGTTAAAAAAATATATAATTATATATAAAATAAAATCAAATATATTTAATTATAATAATATATATATATATATTTAATTATAATAATATATATATATATAGAGAGAGAGAGAAAAAGAAAAGCTCAAACCACTAATTAAATTAAATTTTTAGTTTATTTTAATTTTTAAGTAAAATTAAATTAAATAAATTATAAAATTATTAATTTCAATTTAATTTTATATATTTAATTTGATTTAATAAATTCAATTGATTTAGCTAAGCTGTGGGATTTGACTTTTTGATTTATAGATAATACAAAGAGTCTCCCATCAGTATTAATTTAGTTGGTTTTAGCTATACTATATGTTACAAGATCTCGATTCAAACCTTTATTCTTTTTCACTGTGTAAACAACCACTCAAAAACACATGTAATGGCAAAAACACAAATGAAAATACAACAATTTTATGTGGTTCGGGTTAAACCCTACATCCACAATAAGGATCTTAATTCTTAGCAGTTTTATTATATATGAAATACCAATTACAGACTCTGAGCCACTCAATCTCACTAACTTCTCTCAACTATCAAGAATATAGAGACCAAGGAACAAAAGCCTTAATCTAAAGACTCGATTACAACAAGAAAGATACAAGAAAGATGAACTCTAAAATTGACACTCTTTATGAAACAGAGAGAATTGGAAAATACAGAAAAGAAAAAAACAGCTGAATGATTTAGGGTTGGTTTAGAGGTGTTTTATATATTGTGAGTAATGACCAAGGTGCCCCTGAGCTTATCTTCAATTTGCCTTTTAATGCTGCACACCGTTTTGGCTTTCTTGGCATGTCAAAAGTGGAGCTAACGTGACATTATACACAGTCAAAATCCTTCTCATTAGGATTGACTTGGAAATTGCCAATGCACCGAATCAATTAATAAGGAGAAGGTCATCTGAATTTTTTTGTTCAATTAAAAGAAAGTAGTGCTCTTGTTGCTGTTCTGTTGAAATTTTTTCTCAAGATGGCAGAAATAGTATTGTCTGCTCTTCTGCAAGTTTTATTTGATAAATTAACTTCTCCAAAGATTGAAGGGTATGGGCTATCTTTGGGTACTAAAAAGAAGCTTGAGAAGATGGAAAGTACTCTAACTACAATTGCAGCAGTTCTTGAAGATGCAGAGGAGCAGCAAGTTAAGAATATGGCGGTTCGAAACTGGTTAATGAAGCTTAAAGACGCAGTCTTTGATGCTGGTGATGTATTGGATGAGTTCACAACTATGGCTTTGCAGAAAAAGGTGAATTCCTTGAATCACAAATCTAATTTCCTTCCTGTTCCAAATTCTATTGCTTTTCATGTTAAAATGGGATCCATGATAAAAGGGATTAATGAGAGGTTGGATGCCATTGCATTGGAGAGAGTGAATTTTCATTTTAGGGAAGGAATTAGAGATGTGGAAAAGGAAGAAAATGGGTGGAGAGAGACTCACTCTTTTGTGATTGAATCAGAAGTTTTTGGAAGGGAGAAAGATAAGGCAGATATTGTAGATCTGTTAATTGGTTGCGGTAGCGAAGAAGATCTTTCTGTTGTTCCATTTGTAGGAATGGGAGGCATTGGTAAAACTACTCTTGCTCAATTGGCCTTCAATGATGTCAAAGTAAAAGATAGATTCAAGTTGAGGATGTGGGTTTGTGTCTCTGAGGATTTTGATGTTAGAAGACTGACCAAAGCTATTATAGAAGCTGCAACTAAAGAAAGATGTGATCTCATAAGCATGGATCTTCTACAAACTTGCCTTAGAGAAAGATTGGCTGGGGAAAAATTCCTACTTGTTCTAGATGATGTTTGGAATGAAGACCACGAAAAATGGGATCGTCTCAAAACTTTGTTGAGAGGAGGTGCAAAGGGAAGTAAAATCATTGTTACTAGTCGCAGCACAGGAGTTGCAGAAGTAATGGGTTCACTGCCAACACGGTATTTGTCAGTACTATCTGATGATGATTGTTGGACTTTGTTTAGAAGACGAGCATTTGGAAATGGGGGAGCAGAGGAGACTCCAAGGATGGTGGCTATTGGAAAGGAAATTGTCAAGAAATGTGGTGGGGTTCCTCTGGCAATTAAGACTCTTGGGAGTTTGATGCACTCTAAAAAGGAAGAAAATGAATGGTTATATGTCAAGGATAATGAACTTTGGAAACTACCTGAAGAGCGTGATGGCATTTTACCTGCATTGAGAATTAGTTACAATCACTTGCCATCTTATTTGAAGAGGTGCTTTACTTATTGTGCTGTATTTCCAAAAGATTATGACATCAATAAAGAAAGGCTGATTCAAATGTGGATGGCAGAGGGCTTAGTGGAACCAGATGATGGTAATGAGCTGTTGGAGGATACAGGAAACAGATATTTTAACTATTTGCTTTGGAGATCTTTCTTTCAAATTGCAGGGGAAGATGAAGATGGTAGGATTATCTCTTGCAAGGTTCATGATCTTATGCATGATCTTGCACAATTCGTAGCTGGAGTTGAGTGCTGTTCCACACTTGAGGCAGGTTCAAGACAGATTATCCCTAAAAGAACCCGCCATTTATCGTTGGTCTGCAATAAAATGATGTTGAAGGTCCCAAAATTCTTATACAAAGCAAAGAAATTGCGTACCTTCCTTGCATTGACAGAAAGAAGGGAGAATGTACAGGTTCCTTCAACTCTTTTCTCAACTTTCAGGTACTTGCATGTGTTGAGTTTGAGTAGTGCTAATATCACAATTTTGTCTAATTCCATCGGCAATTTGATACATCTCAGATTCCTAGATTTTTCTCATACTGATATTGAGGCATTACCGAAATCCATTTGCTCCCTAGTAAATTTGCAGACCTTGAATCTGTCTCATTGTTTTGAACTCCAAGAATTGCCCAAAAAGACAGCAAACTTACTTAGCCTTAGGCATATCATTATTGATCACTGTCATTCATTATCAAAGATGCCTTCTAGGATTGGAAAATTAACTTCCCTACAAACACTATCACAATTTATTGTTGGCAAGGAGATTGGTTCTAAATTGGAAGAGTTAAAGTTGTTGAATCTCAGAGGTGAATTGGCTATTAAAAACCTTGAAAATGTTATGTATGGAAGAGTTGCTAAGGAAGCCAGACTGCAAGAGAAGCATAATATTTCCTTTTTGAAACTATCTTGGGAACATGATTACACTCTCAGCTACTCAATTGATGTTTCTGAAGCTGTATTAGAAGCCTTAAAACCCCATGAAAATCTGAAAAGATTTCACCTCAAAGGATATGGGGGCGTAAAACTCCCTACCTGTATGATGGATACCATTCTACAAAAGCTAGTGGAGATCAGGTTGAAGAACTGCAAAAGATGTGAATTCCTCCCACCACTAGGACAACTTCCTGTTTTAAAGGTTCTCTATATCAAAAGTATGGATGCTGTCACATGCATTGGTAAAGAGTTTTATGGCAATGATGCTACCAAAGGATTTCCATCGCTCAAACATTTTGAAATTCATGATATGCCTAATCTTGAAGAATGGTTAAACTTTGATGAAGGTCAAGTTCTTGCTTGTATCATCAGGTTAGTGGTTAACGGATGCCCAAATTTGAGAAGTATGCCCCATAAGCTTTCATCTCTTGAGGAATTGGAGTTAACGGATAGTAATGAGATGCTATTAAGGGCATTGCCAAGCCTAACCTCTCTTACTAAGCTTCGAATATGTGAATTTTCTGAAGTTAAGTCGTTGCAGAGGGAGGTAGAAAACCTTACTAACTTGAAATCACTTCATATTGAGATGTGTGACAAATTAGCCGCTTTACCTCAGGGATTGAGCAATCTCACTTATCTTGAGTTTCTTGGCATTTGGGGATGTTGTATGTTAACATCCTTACCAGAGATACAAGGTCTGGCCTCGCTCCGAGAGTTATCCATCTTCAACTGCATAGCGTTATCATCTTTAGCAGGACTACAACATCTCACTGCTCTTGAAAAATTGAACATTGAAGGCTGTCCAGATTTAGTTTATTTCCCAGAGGAAAATACAGAAAACCTTACTGCTTTACGGTCTTTGAGAATGTCTCATTGCCCCAAGTTCACATCTTTGCCTATAGGACTCCAATACATCACTACATTGAAGGATCTTCACATACTAGACTTTCCAGCTGTACAAACTCTACCAGAGTGGATCCAAGATCTAAAATCACTTCGAGAGCTATCCATATGGAACTGTCCTAGTCTTGGATCATTACCGAATGCAATGCAACACTTGACTTCACTTGAGTACCTTTCAATTTGGCAATGTCCAAATTTGGAGCAGAGATGCAAGAGCATTGAAGGAGAAGATTGGCATAAGATAGCACATGTTCCGGAGATCGAAATCAAAGACCAGAACATCATAACAGAACAGTTGATGACAACAGAGGCAGCTGCAAAAGGTAAGCATTTACAGAAACTTCTTGACGAGGCAAAGAAAATAAAAAATGCTATCGTACATTCTTTGAACGCAGCTCAAAGAAGTGAAAATATGCAAAGTTTTCTTGAGAAGGCAAAGACAGTGAAGATTGCAATTAGTGGGTTTTTGACTTCACAAACAATTGGAACACACCGGAATTTGCAGAGTCTCTTCCAAAAGGCAAAGAGAGTAAACAATAAGGCCATCTCAATGCTTTCAAAAATGGGAAGCAAGTCCAGCCAATGATGCAGTAACCGTTAACCACTGAAAAAAAGTGGGACATGATGGCAATTGACAAAATGAAATTCAGTTTTGTAATTTCCTTGCTATGTTAATTTTTTCTTAGTTTAATCATGCATCTACATGTATAGCTTTTTCAAAGAACATATCTGTATTAGTATATAATTCTTTTATTTTTCCAAATTCACAAAATTTAAATCTGAATTAAGGTGGATGCAGGCATCCAAAATTTTGTGTCAATTTGTATACCTAATTGTGAAAAAATTAAAAAAATAAAGATTCCATTCAAGCAGCAAGAATTATGCTTAAATCAATATTTTCTTTAGTTAAAATAGGATTGTTTGCACATTTAAATTGAAATGACCTCAAGCTCCATCTTTTTGGTTGCACCAACATATTTCAGAAATAGGTATTTGCATATATTTTTAGGGTAAAAAGGGCATTTGTGTATTGAAAAGTGCAAATTTATTAATTCTATGGTTGCAAAATTTACCATTTATTAGAATTAATTTTTACAGGAGCAAAAAATACTATAATTCTTGACCCAAAAAAGAGAGCTATGTGACTATTGTTGATTGGTTAATAAAAATTTAAGGGTAATAGTAAATAAAAAAAAAGATGGGATATACTTAACCTGCCATTTCTGAAACCTGAATGAATGAAAAGAGTCAAAATTTCCTACATGTAAAATTAGAGGTGTTGAGCTCTCCCTAACGAGAAAATGAAACAATACCATCCAGTGGGACACATTGGTGTAACAAAAGTAAATTACAAACCCAAAATAAAATAATTAAATAAATTCTCAGATATAAAAATAACAAGTTGGTATTAATAATAGTAAAAAATAAAATAAAAGTACAACTGTACAAATGATTGGTAATAAAATCATTGATCTATAAAAAGTCCAAAATAAAATAAAGAAGTTGACTAGGTTAGAAATAAAAAAGAAAGGACACCATCTTCTTTCTAAACCAATTAACCTCATTATTTTACCAGAAGCAGCAAACCTGAGAAGATAAACATCAAAGAAACCGACCACATCCTCTGTCCACAAGGTACAAAAATTAATATTTTCTTTAATTTTTGTTTTTGTTATTTTCTTTCCTAACTTGCTAGTTCAAGAATTCAGATTCTTGTATCATGTGATTCCTAGATGCAGATATAATCTGTGTATTGGCATTGTTTGTTTCTTGTAGGGTAAAGCAATTCTTGTTAGAGTGTTAAAAAAAAATTTCTGAGATTTTATCTTATTTCTTGCTAAACCAAGGGAACCCAGCTTGTTTTATTTTTTATTTTTTCTCTTTTCCCCCCTATCTTTTGATATTTCTGCCTATATCATACAACTGTTAAAAATTGAGGAACATAAATCATTCTTGTTTTTCTTGATATGAGAGAATTGTGAATCGGTTCAATTTCTATGTATTCTGGAAATTACATGTACACACATTGAAGAGGGTATAAATAATCTTTGCCATTTGATACCTCTGTTATTTTGAGTGGCAGAAGATGATCCTAAATTCCTTTTTTTTTTTTTTTTAATTGTCCAGTGTGTCAATTATGTGAAAAAGTATATTTTCTTAAAAAATTATAAACCACCCTTGAGTGGTCAGACCTTATTTTGCAATGTTTCACATGTAATCTCATGGTAATAATTTTTGGTATTCCAATGAATTTTTTGTCCTGTTTATATATGTATCTTGGTTCTTGTTTGATTAATTTGTTTTTTAATAATTTAATTAGACTGCCTCATAGAGAGTGGGGATGGGGGATGCAATGGTGGATCAATACTGGTGTCACATGTGCTCTAGGACTGTGATCCCAGTTATGGAAGCTGAGATTAAATGCCCATTCTGTGAGAGTGGGTTTGTGGAAGAAATGGACACCACAAGAGACCTCAATAATAATAATAATAATAATAATAATAACAATGATGGTGGAATTGATTTTGGATCAGAACGTACCTTCTCTCTATGGGCTCCAATCTTGCTTGGTTTGATGGGTGGTTTAGGCCCTTCTCGAGCACGCGTTGCAGCTCAAGAACAGAATAATAATAGCAGCAACAGCAATGCACAAGAAGAAAATGGTGAACTTGAGAGAGAGTTTAGATCCTTATTTAGGAGGAGAAGAAGAAGTTCAATCCTTGGTATGCTTCAAGATCTTCGTTCGGGTTCAGAGAATTCTGAAAATAATGGGGAGAATAATACTAATACTGGTAATAATAATAACAGTAACAGTGTGATTTTTGTTAATCCTTTCAATGAAGAAGCCTTAGTTCTTCAAGGCCCTTTTGATGTAAACCAATCCCAAAATCCAATTCGAAGTATGGCAAGTTCTTTAGGGGACTACCTTATAGGACCTGGTTTGGATTTATTGCTTCAGCATTTGGCTGAGAATGATCCTAATCGATATGGAACACCTCCAGCAAAGAAAGAAGCAGTTATAGCAATGCCAACTGTTGTTGTCGAGCAGAGTTTGCAATGTTCGGTATGCTTGGAAGAGTTTGAGATTGGAGATGAAGCAAAGGAAATGCCATGTAAACATAAATTCCACGGCGGGTGTATTGTTCCTTGGCTGGAACTTCATAGTTCTTGCCCAGTTTGCAGGTTCCAAATGCCCTGTGATGATTCCAAGATTCAGGAAAATGGCTCAAGTGATGGAGGGAGAATGGAGAACAATGATGTTAGGGCAGGAGATGTTGTGGGAGACGGAGGAGAGCAACCAGGCAATGGGAGAAGGTATTGGATTCCTGTTCCATGGCCTTTTGATGGCTTGTTTTCTTTGTCACCAACAGCCCAAAGTGGTGGAAGTTCTACTTCAGCATCCTCCACCATAGCAACCATTCCAATGCCAGGAAATCCTTCTCATACAGAAGAAACTTGAAGAAGTTACTTGTATGTATAACATATATGCTGCTTTTTGATATTGTAATGATTTTTGTATAGTTCTTTTAAGGAATTTGCCTATTATACATGTATCCTTTTGAGGAATTTGGTGGTGTTGAAAGAATTAAGCAACTTTTTACTGGTTTTCTTTATCTGTTCGATTTGAAATATAATTATAAGAACAAGATATAAGAATAGATGACTCTACTTAGGACAGAGAAAATGTTCTCTCTATCACATAATCCAACTAATATTACAGTTCTATACCAAAGTGAAACTCGCAAGCTTAAATGCAGCAGAACAATGAAATTGTAAAGATGGCTCATTTAAAAATTTCTTAATAGGAACGCAAATCAAAGTCAATTACTTAAAAAAAAAAAAAATTCCAACATCGATTATCTTAGAGAAAAATTAGCAAAATTAAATGCAGCAAAATTTAGCTTCTTGCCCCTAATTGTGCACAGCATCGTCACTACACAACCAAGATTTTGATTAGATAAGCTGTGTCCATCTCGTGTAGGGATGGCAATGGGGCGGGGCGGGGGCGGGGGAACCATCCCCATCCCCACCCCCGCCTTAGCGGGGAATCCCCATCCCCGTCCTCATTTTACATACGGAGATAATTTAGTCCCCATCCCCATTCCCGTGGGGATCCCCGTTCCCTGCTTAAATTTTATATTAGTAAATTTATTTATATTTATAAAATTCATAAATAATAGCTAAAAATATAAAAAAAATTATTTAGAAAATATTAATAAATTCAAACACACAAAATATCAACCAAACATAATTAAAATATAAATATTTTAATACATAAAAAATATTCAGTAATATTTTTTAATAAAACATTAAAAATTCAGCATACATTAA
>CANXYC010989183.1:0-10279 GCA_948193065.1 Aleurites moluccanus
AAGAATTTTCTAAGTGCATGCAAGAAGAATTCGAAATGAGCATGATGGGAGAATTGAAGTATTTCCTTGGACTTCAAATCAAGCAAGAAGAAGAAGGAATCTTCATCAACCAATCTAAATACACAAAAAGTCTTCTAAAAAAATTTAGGGTGAAAGGAGCAAAGGCAAGTCGAACTCCAATTAGTCCTTCTATCAAGCTTGACAAGGATGATCTTGGCAAACCTATTAAAGAAAAGAAATATAGAAGTAGGATTGGAAGTTTGCTATATTTAACTGATAGTAGACCCGATATTATGTTTGTTGTATGTTTATGTGCTAGATTTCAATCTTGTCCAAAAGAGTCACATTTGCATGCTGTAAAAAGGATTTTTAAATATTTAATTGGCACTCAACACATAGGCTTATGGTATCCTAGAGGCATGGATTTTAATCTTGTTGGATATTCGGATGCAAATTTTGCCGGTAGTTGCTTGGATAGGAAAAGTACCTCCGGTACTTGCCAACTCCTAGGAAATTGTCTTGTTTCTTGGTTTAGCAAGAAGCAAAATTCTATAGCTTTGTCCACCGCAGAAGCCAAATATGTGGTAGCCGCTTGTTGTTGTGCACAAGTATTGTGGATGAAACAACAAATTAAAGACTTTGGTATGCCTCTAAAAGCTATACCCATAAAGTGTGATAATACTAGTGCTATAAATTTATCAAAAAACTCAGTTCAACATTCAAGGAGTAAGCATATTGACATTAGACATCATTTTCTTAGAGATCATGTGTAAAATCATGATGTTGCTCTAGAATTTATAGCGTCAAATAATCAATTGGCAGATATTTTTATAAAACCCTTATATGAAAAAAGGATGAATTTTATTAAGAGAGAACTAGGCATGTTGGATGGAAAAATTTTTAAAAAATAGAATTTTTTTTTTACATTCTTTAGTTGCAGCTACGACCCACAGGAGTCGCAGCCGCGATCTAAATGAGTCGCAGCCATGACCATCGGAATACCAAAAGTCACAAACTGCTTATCTCTTCAGTTTTTATTTTTGTTCTGTTTAGTTCGTAGCTACAACTTTTTTATGTCGCAGCTGTTACCATTTTCTTCGCAACCGCGATCAGATTTTTGTCGCAGCCGCTACTTCCAGTTTATTCTTTATTTTTTTACTTGCCAGCTCGATGTCGCAGCCTCTACCATTTTCTTTGCAACCACGATCAGATTTTTGTCGCAGCCGCTACTTCCAGTTTATTCTTTATTTTTTTACCTGCCAGCTCGATGTCGCAGCCGCAACTTGCGCGATTTTTAGTTTTTTAAAAACCTATGTTTCACGATTTTCTATCATTTTTTCTCTCAAACCTCAATCATTTTCTCTCAAAATCTTTCTCCTTTTCTTGCTTCAATCTTCATTTCGCACCTCAATGGGTCTAAAAAGAGTAAAATCTTAGGCTAGGAAGGGACAAAAAGCTTCCAAAAGACCAAAATTAGGGTAGATCTCCATCCCTTCTCCTCCATCTAGCTCTTCCTCCTCAGAATCTTCTTCTCCACCCATTACTCCTCTTACTTCAAATCCATCTCCTGCTCCTATTCCAAAGAAGAAAAGGACTCCAGTCAATCATGAAGAGTGGAATCCTATAGATCTAGAAGTGTTGGTTCAATCTCTGTCTCCTCAAGAGATTGCCCGGTATGAAAATCTCACTTCAAACTGTTCAATTCTTCCTTCTAGATATGTGAATTGGATGGAGTTAGACCATTTAGGATTGAGTGAGCCCATTAGGACAAAACTCCAATTTGTCCATTGGCTCACAATGGTGGATATCAAACATAACTGTTTTCCTCTACTCACCTTGGAGTTTTTCTCTACCTTCTCCCTTGACACAACCAGAGGATTTACCTATGGCAATATGAGCTTTAAACTCCTGAGTAAAACCTATATTCTTACTCTTAGGCAAACCAGTCAGCTTTTTGGGTTTACTGAAATTGGGGCAACTGGTTTTTCCCATGAATTTGAAGAAAATATGCATGAGTTTTGGAAGGAAATTACTGGGTCTTCTCAACCTTTTAATCCCAAAATCTCAAAATCCACTAGTATTCTAGACTCGGTCCTCAAGGTGCTTCACAGAATTATTACCTATACAATCAACAATAGAGGAACCAGTTACAATGCCTTTCTCAAAACTGAGTTGTTCTTTTTTTGGTGCATTGAGAAAAGTTATACTATTGCCTCTGTTAGGTGGTTGGTGGATCAATTTCACAATATTACTCACAAGAAATTAGGAGATATTGTTTATGGTCACCTAGTGACATATATAACATGTGCAATATGTGCAAATCCATCTTTTGATCCAAACAACACCGCATTCAAACCCCTGGTTCATAATCTTTCAGAGAATAAATTCCTTGGGGTGGTTACTTTGCAGCGTATGAGGATTGTTGAAAAAAGGTCCGATGGATCTTTTATTCTTAAAGCCGTTCCTGCTGTTGGTGAGGAAGCTGAGCAACAGGAAGAAGTTCCTCCTCCCTCTGTTGATACTATAATTCCTTCTCAGCCTACACCTCCTGAAGACATGACTTCCTCCTCTTCGCTCATGGCATTTCTATCAGCTTGCTTCGATGCTTTGGAGAATCGCCAAACTGAGATTTTAGTGCTTATGCAAAAATTGGATGATAGAGTCTCTTTTGTTGAGACTGAAGTTAAGACTTCTCTCAAAGCTTCCATTCAACATTTACGTCGCCAACAAAAGGAATTTTTGGTAGAAATAGTGCATTGTGAGGCTTTTTCCCCATCAGCTTCAGACGCAGTTGATGCCAAGTCCAGTGAGCCTGGGAACACAGAGGATACTCCCATGGATGCTGCCCTTACTCAGCCCTTGGATAAAGGCAAGGCCCCTGCTGATTCTGGTTTCTCCAGTATTGCAGCCATTGGAGCAGCTGTAGTCCAAGGTTCTTTAGATCCCGCTCCCGATGTTCCTCCTTCATAGATTTTCTTTTTACTGTTGTTTTACCCTTTGTTTCTTAAAACTCTTTCTTGTAATGATTTGATTTAATCTAATTTGATTATATTACCTTTTTGATTGGTATCAAACAAAGGGGGAGAAAATTATAAAAATTATATGATATGTGTTGTGAAATTATGCGATATGTGTTGTGATATTTTTGCTTAAGTGTATTTATATTTATTTTAAATGTCATAAAGCACAAACTAAGAGGGAGTTTATTAAATCACATAATCATGCACATCCTTTTATAATTGGTTGTTTGTCACCATAAAAAAGGGAGAGATTGTTAGACCTTAAGGTCTTTATCATACTTATTTTAATGGTTACAAACACCAAATCAATGGACTAATGAGTTTGTTTGATTATGTGCAAGAATTTGTAAGAATTTCTCTAAAAGTATTGCAGGATGCTGCTTAGTCGCGTTCGCGATGCTAGACACAAGCTTGGTCATAGGTGCGACAAAATCAGTCACAGTCTTAAAAAGCTTCAGGATGCGGGCACGACACTTTCCAATCTCGAGCTCGAAATTGATTTGGGATTTCCAAAAACATCTAGTCGCTTCCAAGATAATAGTGTCTCTCCAGTAGCGGGCGCGACACAAGAAAGTCATGGGTATGACTAAGTTATTCGCTGGCGCAAAATTAAAGTCAGGATATCTCAAAACATCTAGTAGCTTCAAGATGAATAGTATCATATAGTCGTGGGTGCGACCAGATAAATTCGTAGCATTATCCAAGCTCAATCGCAGGCGTGAAGAAGCTTAACATAGTTTGAATACTAGATCTTGCAATGAGTCACGGGCGTGACAATTTCAGTAGTGGGCGTGACTCGATAAAATTCAAATTTATTCTTCTTCAAGCCAAAAAGTGAAGAAGCTAGTTGCGGTCGCTACGATTATGGTTGCAGGTGTGACTCACCTATAAAATAGCCATTAGAGCGAAAATTTAGGTGCATTTATTGGGGGAAATTGAGTCTAAATGGTTCTTTCTTCAACCAAGACTATAAATATGAGTTGGTTTGTATTAAATGATAAGAGAAGTTTGTATTAAATGACAAGAGAACAACCTTAGAACAAATTCATAATCATTTATTGTAAGATCATTCATATTTATTGTGCAAAAATCAGTTTATACTTACATTTATTGTAAATCTTCAAAGTTGTTAAAGATCTTTGTTTATAAGAGAGTATGGTAAAAAAGGAGATTCTTTCTTCTCATCTCTTGTAAATCTCTTGGGTTGTGTGTGAGCCTAGTTTGAGAAAAACACATTGTAAAAGGTTAAAGTGTGAACCAAAAACACTTAGGTTTGATCTTGAACCTGTTAAAGGATCAAAGGTAGTGAAATACTCAAGTGCAATCTTGAGGAGTGGACGTAGGCTCATTTTGGCAGAACCACTATAAACCTTTGTGTTGATTTTCTTCTTCTCTTCCTTCATCATATTTTTAATTGATTATTATTTTTAAACGATAACCAATTCACCCCCCTCTTGATTGCCAAAGGGACTAACATGACTAATGATAATTTTAAAAACTCAGTTAGAGCGAAAACGAGAAACTTTTCTGAAAAATGTCGATGTCGATATCGCTGCTGCAAAAAAGCAGCCCAATCGACAGATGAATTTCTGATTCTAACTAAGGGGTAAATGATTATGTGTATACATGTGTAAATACAGTAAAAAGAAAGAGGTGAAAAATATTTAAGAACACTGATAAAGCAAGCAATGGCAAAATCATAAATAAAAGGAACTTTAGAGGTATAGTGAAATTTCGACAGTCTAAGTTTCAGAATGGCTCTGAAACTATTTTTATTAATGAGTATTAATAAAAATAAGATGTTTGAATATTCATTTTGAATTCTAAATCCCGATGAAATTGTCAGAATAAATAACCAAAGGAAAATGTAGCAAAAGCATAATTTAAGGAAAGTTGAAGGACCAAAAGGAAATTTGTCAAATGTGACTTACTATATAAGCCACACTTAGCAAGTTTTGTTCTTCATTTCCCATTTTTGTCCGAAAATTCTTCCACAATTTTCCATTTGATTTTTCTTCCATTTTGTTAAGGAAAATTGATGGAAACTTGATTTAAACTACATATAATCCATCCTCCATCAAATTCCATCCATAAAAATCAAGAAAATTTTAAGAAAATTTCACTTGGAGATTTCAGCCACTTCACACATTTGAGGTAAAATATTGTTTTGGTTGATTTTATGTTTGATTTAGGGTTAATTAATGTTAGTTAGATTGGGTAATTGGTTTAATTGCATCAATTGATGCATATAGTATTTTTACCCCAATTGATGCATATAGTATTTTTACCCAATTTTCAAACCCTAAACCTAAGTTGTATAAAGTGATTTTGTGTAATTGAGTTAGTTTATGTAAATTGAGTATAAAATAAGTCAATTGGAAGTTAATTGATGATTAATTGATGGTTGAATTGTTGTAGAAAATTCGATTGAGGAAAATTACTCATTTTGCCTACTTTGAGGAATTTGAAGAATTTGGTGGCAAAGTAATTTTGCTTGGTAATTTGGAGTATTAGGTGAGTTTAATATGCATAATTTGTTATGCCTAAATTGTTAAAATGCAAATTGGAATCCATATGTGAAAACCCTAAAGTGGCCGAACCACTTTAGGGCAAAATTGCTTTGTTTTGTTCATGATTTTTCTATGATTTTTTCATGCCAAATTGATCCAATTGATGATGTTTATTGAGTTGTATATAATGCCTATAGAATTGCTTACATTGTGAATTATTGTTAATAATTGGGGCAATGTCAATGTTGCACCAAAATCATACCAGAATGTCTATTGAATATTACACATAATGTGTTCGATAAATGCCTAACCCAAAAATTCATATCCTAACCCAAAAATTTATAGGCCAACCATTTGAATGCCATCATCGCCAGCGACAATGGCATATCAATTGAGTCAACTTTTTGGCCGTAAAAGACCAACTTATGTTTGATCCTATTGTTTGTTGCTAGAACATTGGTCATCGTATAATCGATTGTTATTGATGTCTTATTGACTTTATTGCTCATTGAATTTATTGATGATGAGTTATTGATATTGGTGATGCCATTATTGTAAAATGGTATCTATTGATGTGTTATTATTTTTATTGATTCCGAGGTGATTTGATAGAGTTGTCGCCCCGATAAGGTAGTGAGTTCATACTGTCAGCATTGTGCACAATTTATTGTTATAGTACTCTGAACTAGGAAGGGATGTCCTAGTCATAAGACCTTATCCGTCTTATGTTATTGATATGAGATTGATTTGTGCTTGACACATTTCTATGCCTATGGCCCTATATCTATCATTTTCCATCTTATCTATGTGATATACATTCCATTGATATGATTGTTTACTTACAGTCATATTTTGTACTTGATTCTGTCTTACAAAGATTCTGAGCAGATTGATTCATTTATTTCATCTGCCTATTGCTTATTGATATTCCATTACATATTTTATTGGTCAATGCATATTAGATTCACTGAGTATTATATATACTCACCCTCTTACTGTTTACCCTCTCAGGTGCAGAGTAGGAGGCAGATATCCCAACCTTTTGACTCTCTGTGGATTCTGCAGTTTTATAGCAGTGCAATTATTTTAAACACTGAATATTTTGTATGTTCATATACTAGCTGGTATAGTTAGTGTATCAACATGTATGTATGGGAATATTAGAGATTAATTAATGATATGACTATGGTTATTATAGAAAGATACAAAATGAATGACAGAGTAACAGAATGATTAATGCTTATGTGAGTGAATGCATATAGACTGTTATATGATTGATGATGGGTATAGATGTTTCCACTGCAATATTGTGATTGTATTGATGAGATTGATAGGTTCTATGGGTGCCGATCGCCTCAGCATCTCCTGCACCTTAGGACCATCACGGCCCGTCGGATCGAGTTGTGACAGAGGTGGTATCAGAGGCCTAGGTTATTAGAACTCTGGATTATAGATATTAGAGCACTGGATTATAGATATTAGAGCTCTGGATTATAGATATCAGAGCACTAAGTTCTCGATATCAGAGCTTTAGGTTACAGATATCAGAGCATAGGTTACAAAGGAATAGTAATTAAGTACAGTATGGGTAGAGTTAAGTGAACTATGAAGCATAGGAATTCCTGTATCTTCTTTTGTTGAATTCATCAAGTATGTGTATAAGTATTCTGCATATCAATAATATACTGAGTATGTGTTCTATTTTCTCACAGTTTACAGAGATGTATGATGACAGAGACAGGGATACCAGAGAGGCAGAGGTAGCCTCTAATGAGTCTCTGGTCAGAGAAGTTTCTATTTCTGAGGGACCATCTAGATCCCGATGGTCTACAGGGGATACAGAGAGGAGTGATGACCCCTGGAGATTTGAGATGATGAGGGGAATGATGGATTTGCATAGGGAACTGGCAGATTTGAGGCGAGAATGACAGAATGTACCGCCACCTCCAGTGCCTGCAGCAGTGCCAACCCCTGTTGCACCAGTTGCTTTAGCACCTGTACAGCCAGCTGTGGTTCTTGGAGAGCCTGCTGTGCAGGGAGCCCGCCGAGTTATAGATGAGGGCAGAGTTTCTATGTTTAGCTTTCTTAAGCTAAACCTGCCTGAGTTTAGAGGTGATAGAGGTGATGAGCTTAATGATTTCCTTCAGTAGGTTGAGAAGGTAGTTAGGAGACTACCTTGTACTGATATCAGGGCAGTGGAGCTAGTGGGTTTGTTACTGAAGGGGAAAGCCTGGACATAGTTCTCTCATAGGATAAAGCCCGGATTGTATGGCGATCATCCTCCTACTTGGGCTGAGTTTAGACAGGGACTGATTGATAAGTTCCTGACAAAAGGGGTTCAGATCAAAAATTTGATACAGTTTGAGCAGCTCTAGCAGGGCAGTAGGTCAGTTGAGGAATTTACTGAGGAGTTTATTAGATTGAGCAGATATGCTACACAGATTGCTCTTACTAAGGCAAACTTGATTAGTTGGTTTAGGAGGGGTTTGCATGCCTCATTGCATAATGCTTTTCTGGCTATAGAGTTTGCATCTCTGACTACCATCATTGATAAAGCCAATCAGATGGAAGAGAAATACAAGTCATAGAGAGAGAAGAGGGATCAGAAGAGGAAGGCATGACCTGGATCACAGAGTAGGAGGGCAGAGAGCAGATACCATCCTAGACAAATTGAGTCGGTACCCAGGTTTGATCAGAGACCTCCATCTGGCAGTCTGAGGAGGAGGACACAGAGTAGAGGACCTTCGGTGTAGTTTGTACCTATTTATTCACATGGTTCTTCTAGACCTGCTACATAGATGCCCATTGTGTCTAATTGTGGTTTTTGTGGCAGAAGGCATGGAGGTGTCACAACCCGTTGCCGGATCATGACTGTCCTAAGGTGTGGGAGATGCTAAGGCAATCGACACCCGTAGAACCCATCAATCACCTCAATCCTATAACAATATTGCAGCAGAAATATATCTTACTTATTATCAATCACATAATAGAATATATAGCCAATCACTCACATAATACTAATCATTTTGTCACTCTGTCATTCATTCTGTAACTTCCATATCTTATACATTTATACTCCAATATCAATACATACATGTTCATACACTAACTATACTGTACAAAACCCATAGAGCAGCTAAGATATGAACATATAAAATAATACAATGTTCATAAAATTACACTGACACAAGAACTGCAGAATCCACAAAGAACCAAAAGAGCTGGGATATCTGCCTCCTACTCTGCACCTAAGAGGGTAGACAGTGAGAGGGTGAGTATATATGATATCAGTGTCACAGCTTAATTTTAGACTATGACGGTCCTAGGGTACGAGAAATGCCAAGGCAACCAGTACCTCGAAGAACCCATTCTTTTACTTTAACTTTACTTTACAAACTAATAATGTCATTAACAATTATTCCTTAAACATATGATACATTTTAGGTAGTAAATTTTTTCTAAAACATCATAAGATTTCTTATAGAAAAATTGACAGAGTTTCCTCTATAACTCTGACTTAATCTTTCTGTAAGAATTAAAGATTTACACTTCCAAATAAACATACATACCCTTATAGCCTCCATTACTTAACACAACTCAATAAGAACTTTAATAATTACATTCACATCTCATCTCATATATATATACATCATTTATATTCTCATATCATATTTGGTTAACACTTTGATTATATTAAAACATTAAACTCCTAATCAAACCAAGTCCTAGATAAATTATACCAAGGAACTTCTATACACTGGAGTAACCTCAATACATACATCTAAAATCCAAGGCTGAAGATAACGTAGCCAATGGATATCTGCCTCACCGTGGTCCTGAAAACATTTAACAACTTTGGGGTAAGTATAAGATTATACTTGTAACACCTTAGCCTAAACCCTTATAGGGACCTTTAGGGAAATTATTTTTCTTTCTTTGTAATATGTTAATATGATATGTTTATGCATGAAATTTATATTTATACATGTTATATGACCTAATTTTAGGCATAGAATTGGTTTAGAGTCTGTTAGGACTCAATCGGGAAATTTTAGAATTTTTGGTGAACGGGGGACCAAATGGTAATTTTACAGTTTTTCGAGGTTTTATAAATTTAACATTATATTTGAGTAAAGGAAAGAATAAAATTGAATGTAAATGGTTTTATTTTATTTATTTGAGAATTATATGAAAAAATAAACCCGGTTGGAGACAATTTTGGGTAAACAGCTCAACGGAGGTGTTTGAGAAGTTTCGGTGTGTACTAAGGGCCTTATGATAATTTTACTTATTATATGGGATTATAGGATGTGTATGATCTTATAATAATAGTTTAGGCTTGATTAAATTCAGCCATTGGATCAAATGATGGAAAATCGGACGGTTGGATCGATCGGGTGCATTTTAGCTATCGTAGGCTCAATCTATTAGATTTTTGCCCTTAAGGTTATGATTTGGTGTGGGCAATCTATGTGTTCTTGTTTTGACTTGACTTTGGATTGGCCAATGATATTAAAGTAAGCAAATTGAATGGATGGATGTGAATTTCAAACCAAATGTACCAATACTTCAATTTACCCAATTATACCATTCATATATAAGCTTAACTAAACCTAATCAGCCATTTTCTTCTTCTTCCTTGTGTTCTTGTTGCAGAAACTTCAGGTTCTTCACATATTAGGTTTCGGCCAACCATGCTTCTCCATTTCTTTAAGTTTTTCTTTCAATTTTTGATGGAAATAGCTTAAT
>CANXYC010989467.1:0-13232 GCA_948193065.1 Aleurites moluccanus
ATCTTGGCGTTCTACTAAGCAAACAATAGTTGCTACTTCTTCAAATCATGCAGAAATAATAGCAATTCATGAAGCAAGCCGAGAATGTGTGTGGCTAAGATCAATAACCCAACATATTCGTGAATCATGTGGTCGATCTTCCAATAAAGAAATTTCAACAATAATATATGAAGATAACGCAACGTGGATTGCTCAATTAAAGGAAGGATATATTAAAGGAAGGATATATTAAAGGTGACAGAATAAAACATATTTCACCAAAATTTTTCTTTACACATGATCTTCAAAAGAATTGTGAAATTAATATTCAACAAATTCGTTCAAGTGATAATCTATCAGATTTATTCACTAAGGCATTACCTACTGCAACTTTTAAGAAATTAGTCCATAATATTGACATCCGACGCCTTAAAGATTTTCAGTGATATTGTAATTAGGGGGAGTTTAGCACTGTACTCTTTTTTCCTTAACCAAAGGTTTTGTCCCATTGGGTTTTCCTTGGTAAAGGTTTTTAATGAGACAGTCTTTGTAAAATGGACATCCAAGGGGGAGTATTATAAATATATATAATATGGATGTCCTTTTTAACTATCCCACTACCCCATTACTTGGTATATTTATTTGGTGCATTATATTTTGCTTTATATGTCATTTATAAGGTGAATTTATATCTTGTAACTTATAGTAGAGATAAACCCTATAAATAGGGAGTTCCTACTATTTTGTAAAACACATCAAGAAGATAATAGAATACTCTATTTTCTACATTCTTATTCTTGTTTTTATTTTCTTTATTTTCATAACAATAAATAATTTATAGATGGTACAATTATCAAAGGTGCATATTCTACTCATGCCCATATCAACCAAGATGCCATTAACTAGTCGATTTGAATCTTGAGAGGGACATTGCAATAAAGACACAATAAAAGGATCCAAGAAAGCTTTAGATGATCCCCACAATAAGTCTCATTATCGACCAAGAACTTAGTTTGAAGCTACACCACACTTCCTGTATCACCAAGTTTATCCTTTTCAGTGGCTTCGGTGGCTGCCATTGCGTTCTTGTCTTGCCACATAATATCCCCTGATTTATTCACTGACACAGAAAAAAAGAAAAATGAAAATAACACTAATATACTAAATTTACACATTCTCTCGCTTCACTTAAGATTAATAGTTTGGCTTCAGTTCACGGGAGTTACCTGGAAAACTCCAAGCTTGACTCTATTGGTACCTACCCATTTCCACTGTGTAACTATTATTATTAAAGCACTTTTTTTTATGACTCATTTCAGCTATTGTAGTTGTTGATTGACTGCCAATGGTCAAAGAGTGGTAATATTTTTCTTGTTTCAAGCTTTTTTGGGTTGTGAGATTTTTGTTTGATTAAGTCTTGATTATAAAATTTTGATTTTTTTTTTATCAAGTCTTGATTATGAATTTTAACGATGGGTAATTGGTCACATTTTTTGTTTCTTGATTTGTTTGTTGGTTATTCAATCTGATTCTTGGAAGTTTTTAATGTTGAAAACTGATTCTTGCTAATGGATTGCAGTTTTCTCGCTCTGTTTTGTTTTATATGTTATACTATTTTATTTGGGTCATATGATTCTTACAATTTGAGTAAATCACGAAAAATAGTGGATTCTTGATGAGAAATGGAGTTTTACACAATTGGGTTATTTTCTTATGATCAAGAATGGTGTAGCCATATTTATATTTCACCTGATTGCTTGTTTTCATTCTGAATTCTAATGCCTTGTAATAAAAATTTTCAGGCTAGGAATTGAGTTTGCTGTTTTCCTCGTTTTCCCCAATAAGAAGTGTGAACTGTCATAAATCATGGCACCAAAACCATTAGACTATGAATCATTGAATGAAAATGTGAAGAAGGTTCAGTATGCTGTTAGAGGGGAGCTCTATCTTCGAGCCTCTGAGCTTCAGAAGGAAGGGAAAAAGGTATACATATTGGATTTGATATGCCTGAGTTTTCTTAAGAACATGGTTTTTCGGTTTTGTTGCCTGTCTTTCACCTTATTTAAAATTTTTGTTCCTTGAATAAAATTGGCTAGCCTTTTGGTCAGAAGCTGATTGCAATTAACTAGAATATATGGGTTTTCTGCTGAAAGCATAGGAGAACTGGATATTACTCTTGTTGTATCTTACATTTTGTTTTTTGAATATTTATTGAGCTAGGATATTTGTGGCTTGATTACGTTGGTACTGCCTTTTGAGATAAGGGAATCTGAATACCTTCTTGCAAGCAAAACATAAAACTTCATTACACAAGAGATACACATTCAATTATTTTTTGTATTTGTGTTTCTCTGATTTTTTTTTGGCGTTTCTTCTAAAATACAACATAAATTTAGCAAAAGACATGATCGTACAAGTTTTAACAAAGCTAGCCAAAAGAAAAATCTGAATAATTCTATGCTTCTCTTGGGAAAAGTAATAAGACTTGAATTCTTAGCTGAAATTCTGATATCATCATTGTACCGTAGAGTGTTACTTTGTATGCTCTTTAGTTCTTTGTAAGGGCTTGAGAAGACATTATTACTATTATACCTATTTAAAGGTTAATTAGTTCAAATTTCAAAATAATTTGATTATTTCATATTAAATGTTGTTATATAAATGCTTTTTTGAGTCTCACTACTTCAACTTTATGTCCATAGATTATTTTCACAAATGTGGGCAATCCCCATGCTTTAGGACAGAAGCCACTCACTTTTCCTCGCCAGGTACAGTTGCCATTTATTTTAGTTCATACTTTTCTAATGCAGTGGTATGTATGTTGTCTGAGTTGAACCAAGGAATGCTCTGTTGTAGGTGGTTGCTCTCTGCCAAGCTCCATTTCTACTAGATGATCCTAATGTAGGACTGATGTTCCCCGCAGATGCAATTGCAAGAGCTAAATATTATCTTTCATTGACTTCTGGTGGTCTAGGTATCATTTTGGCCTGCTTTCCACTTGCATTATTTTAGCAAAAGGATTAAATGGTCTGAAGCAACACTGTCAGGTATCTCTGTATCATGTGTATGTGGAGATGGATGTTTGTTAAATAATTATTTAATGAGAAAATGGTACCAATCAAACAATCTTTGTGCAGGTAGAATGGCCTGTTCCATCACCTCAATTTGTTAATTAGCCACATTTTATGTTCCATAAGGTTTTCTTTGATTGGTTCTATTCTCTTCCTTCACCTTGATGACCTTCTTCTTGCAATCTTGAATTTGTATCACAAAGCAATGTACATTGCTTCCATAATTTTTATTTGGTTCATGATTTTCTGTTTGAATACATAAAGAGTCTATCTAATTAGAATGCAATTCCACCAAGATGAAGCTCTAAAGTGAATTATGTGACAACTACATTATCATCTTCTTAGGTGCTTACAGTGACTCCCGCGGTGTCCCGGGAATTAGAAAGGAGGTGGCGGAGTTCATTGAAAGGCGTGATGGATATCCAAGGTGATAATGCTAGATATCACACTTCTTTTCTTTCTTCCTTTTCTCTTTGGCTCTTAAGTTGTGAGCTGAAGATCCTTGCTTCATTGACAGTGATCCAGAACTTATATTTCTCACCGATGGTGCCAGCAAAGGTGTGATGCAGATTTTGAATACAGTAATCCGCGGTGAAGGTGATGGGGTAATAGACTTTCTCAAAATGAATAAAAATAGAGCACTCTTTGATAGAACTTGTTTCTTTGCTTCATATTGTCATGCTTCTTCTTTCACTTCTAGAGCACCTCCTTGATCTAAATACCATTTTGAGATATGTTCTTCATACAAAATTTGTGTATTTCTCAGGTTTTGGTTCCAGTTCCACAATACCCACTTTACTCTGCTGCAATATCTCTATTTGGTGGATCACTTGTACCATATTACCTAGAAGAGACAGCAAATTGGGGTCTTGATGTTAATGACCTGCGGCACGCAGTTGCTCAAGCTCGTGCTAGAGGAATAACTGTTAGTGTGCTTTGACTCTTTCTTTAGTATATATAAGTATCTGAAATATATATCTGAAAACTGTTTGGGATCTAAGAGGAAACTTGAAAACTGTATCCATGGATGGACAATGAGGGTACTCCTTTTAAAAATTTACATTTTCGTTTTTTCTTTCTTGGTGCTTTGAACAATCATCTCAATTAAAACTCAAGTATCGTTTCATGAAGATTCTTATTGTTTCTTCCATTTGATGTCATCTGAGTTTCTTTTGGCATGTGCTTTCAGTAGTTCCGAGCCAACTTTTTATGTGTTGTTCAATATTACTAACTAAATCTCATTTGTTTGGTAACGTGATCAGGTAAGAGCAATGGTGATTATTAACCCAGGAAACCCCACTGGTCAGTGTCTTAGTGAAGCTAATTTAAGGGAAATATTGCGCTTTTGTTACCAAGAAAACTTGGCCCTTCTTGGAGATGAAGTTTATCAGCAGAACATATACCAGGATGAGCGCCCCTTTATTAGTGCTAGAAAGGTAAATGTTCTCTTACTGCTAGATCGAACCATTTGTTGCCAGGGTTTCAACTGGTACTGATACTCTATTTCCCTTGCAATGTTTGCAGGTTTTGATGGACATGGGACCACCCTTAAGCAAGGAAATTCAACTTGTTTCTTTCCACACTGTGTCCAAAGGATATTGGGGTGAATGTGGGCAGCGGGGTGGATACTTTGAGATGACCAACATTCCTCCAAGGGTTTGTTTCTTTATAATTTGTCAAAATAAATATTCATGGTCTGTTGAGTTGCAACCCAAACATATCTTGCAAATACTAATTGTTGAGACATTTATAACCAAAACAATAATTTTGAAATAGATAAATACAAGTAGAGGCATTCAACCAGAGTCCTCAAAACATTGCAGACTACAGGTTGTGCCATTGAATACCATTTACAGCTAAAACTTAATTGATTCCATTATAATACAATGGAATTCTTTTTCTTAATAACTTTTCCTTTTCAGCCAATATGGTTGACACTTGATTTGCATTTAGAAATCAAACATCACAAGTATCCTTCAATTAAAACAATATTTAAACTACTGATTCTTGTATTCATTTTTGTTTATCATGATATGATCATGCAGACAGTTGATGAGATTTATAAGGTTGCATCTGTGTCACTCAGTCCAAACGTTCCCGCTCAGATATTTGTAAGTTGGACCTAAATTTGCTAAGCTGCAATAATTATAAGTTACTGGGTGCTTGAGCCATGCTGATATAAGTGTTTCTACGTTATCCTAACTATTATTCAAGTAATTTATTTTCCCTTTCTGGTTACAGATGGGGTTGATGGTCAACCCACCTAAACCTGGAGATATTTCATATGAGCAGTTTGTTAGGGAAAGGTATGCCTGCTATAATTTAATTCCTTAGTAGTAGATGCTTTGCTCATCAAAAGCAGTTTCTGTGTTTGATGAGTTAACCATGTTTGAATTTTAAATGGATGCTAAAATCTGATATGGCCATTTTAGTTTTCTTGTTGAAGCTTTTAATGAATAAGAGACCCATAAAACTATTTATCATTGATGTAGCGGTTATTATCAGTGCATGCAGATCATATCAGAAAAAAAAATATTAAATTAAGATTTTCAACTTCTGGGATGTTAATATCCATTGTCTAGTCAATAAGGTGGCCACTTTGAATAGTGAATAACAGTGTTGTATGGATGTCAAACATGTAGCAAAGGAATCCTTGAATCACTGAGGAGAAGAGCAAGGATCATGACAGATGGATTCAACAGCTGCAGAAATGTAGTTTGCAATTTCACAGAAGGTAAATAGTTGTTTTTCTTTAACATATAAGTCTCTTTCATTTCACGGGATTCCTCCCATTTTACAGTTGTTGGTTGTTGAATGAAAATTATGAAATGATTATAGGTGCTATGTATTCATTTCCTCAAATACGTTTGCCACCTAAAGCAATAGAGGCTGCTAAAAGGGCTGGAAAAGTTCCTGATGTTTTCTACTGTCTCAAGCTTTTAGAAGCCACGGGCATTTCCACAGTTCCTGGTTCAGGATTTGGACAAAAAGAGGGGTACTTATTAATTTATTTGGATTTAAATTGATCCCGTCTCTATTTTTTCTTTCTTTTTTGACTCGTTAGAATCTAGGATTTACTCTCCCTCTGCTTGATTGTGTTTGTGATTTGTTATGTTAAAAAATGTCAGTGGCTAATGGTCTATCTGTTCCTTGCAGGGTCTTTCACTTAAGAACAACCATTTTACCAGCTGAGGAAGACATGCCAGCAATCATGTCCAGTTTTAAGAAGTTCAATGATGAATTCATGGAGGAATATGAAGATCATAGGGGTTATTCAAGGATGTAAGAAATGCTTCAATTCCGTAAATTGTATAATATTTTTTAGCTATTACACACCATTTAGTAAATGCTCCTTGAATTGCCTCTATTTGACCATAAACCTTACTCTGTTGAAACATTTCATTCTGTTGCAAATATCATCCCTCACAATAACAATTCTGTGTTTGAATTTCCATTATATTTGGGCATTTACTATGCTATAAATGTATGAATCAACTTAAGCTTGCTGCTAGAATTAGGAACTAGATTATCTGATAAAGCTAGCTTAGCTACTAATTCCTATTTGGATTCCTACTATTTTTGCCTATTCAATTTACCTACCTCTGCCTGATGTTATTGTCTTTTCTTGTATATGGCTGGTCCTGGCCCCAATTAAAGGATTACACATGACAGGTAAACACCATAAAACCGTTAGGTTACTGCAGGAATTTTAACTGCACGTGACCCTTTTATCACATCACTGCTTCAAAATAAATACAGTCCTTGTCTCTGGTGCTCTTTGGTGCTTTTTGTAAATCAGACCTAAAAGCATAATGAAAAAATCTACCTATCTAGTTCTCCGCAAACCCATTAACACACTCTGCAATCCAAGTAACCTCATTCACCTGCCAAAGTTTGCATCTTTAACTATCTAAAATGAAAATGAATGAATGAACTAAGGTGGCTATCGAACTTGCCTCTCTCTTACGGAGGCAGTCTAGTTTCTGATGGCAACCATTTCCATTCTCTATTTACGGGTAGAACAATATTCATTCTGATAATGACTTTGGGAAAGTTTCAGAGAACCATAATATTTATCCTGTTAATATTTTAGTTATCGAGTATCTGTCTTTTTAAGTTACAAGTTAAATTTAGGCGAGAGAAAGTAGTACTAGCTGTGATGCTAGAGCTGAGGACCTACTTTAATTTAGTTCAAGGTACAACTTTGCAACTTACAACTAAGATAAGGGGTGCTCACAATCACACAACTCTCTAGACTCTAATTCTCCAAAGCAAAATGAAAGCTTTTTACACTGAAATGACATCTAAAGAAGTGCTTTTGATAGTTGTTGGAGAATACTACAAGTCTACTCGTGTTTTTATGAACTCTAAAAGCATATGGAATATCGAATATAAAAAAGTAACTCGTCAATGAAAAATAGCATAGAATATAAAAAAGCAAAAAACTTTTGTGGAAGCATACGTATAACTGTAACATCTCCATTTATTGAGGAACTTGTAAGATGCTATTAACTAATAAAATTTTATCAGAAGATTCATGTTACTTGAGTCCAAATTACCCACCAATATATTTTATATGTATATTGTTAATTATTTTATATCCTGTTGGTGGGCAGGTAATTTTCTTTATTTTCATAATATTTTGTACCTAATTAGCATAAATGACAACTGGATAAAGTTTTCTTTTTTATTTTATTGCAAAATACAGTATAAAAAAGTAAAAAATAAAAAAATAAACAACTCTTTCAATTTTACTAATAAACTTTACCACTAAAAAAAATAAAAATAATGAGTTTTGTTATCAGAACAATGAGATTTTTAATTCGAGCTTCAATTAGAATCAAAATTAATCATATATTATTTTGAAAAAAAATATTGAAACTTTTCAATTAAAAAATGTTGAAAAAAATTGATGAGATAAATTTGAATCCTCTTATAGAGTTTACTACTCAATAAAAGTGAGTTGGACAATAGACAAAAAGAGTAAGACTAATATAAGAAACATGAGTTTGGAACTCTGCATTTAACTTACCAAGAAGTCCTTTCTTAGCCACAAGAAACCAAATGAGGACATCAATTCACATTACTTGCACAGACCATTCATGCCTTTGTACAACAGTAGATAAAGTTACATTTATTAGTATTGTAAATATTTTTTTTAATCTTTCTTAAATGTTCCCATCTGTGGCTATTGTAACATTAGCACCACATCACCATCAAAGCCAAACTATGCTTGATGCCACAGCCACATCACAATCAAAGATCAAACACGACATTTACCACACGTTTGATTGGCGTCTTGTTCTCTTCTTTTGTTGTACAATAACTCTTACGTATATATTAGTTTATTTGTTAGTATAAAAGAAAGAATAATATGCAGTTATTCACTGTGATTAGGAAGAAATATATATATATATGCATTATTGAAGTAAATAGTTGACTATTGAATTAATAAATTAACTTAATTACAATTATGTTCTTCCGTCTAATACTAATAGTATTAAACTATTAGTTCTAATTAATTTGATTAAAAACAATACTATATTTTGGTGATAAAAACTCTAATAAAACAATTCAATAAAGAAACTACTTTTTCTAAAGGGATATTTTCTTTTTTGAAAAATAAGTAGTTTGAAAATTAATTTCAAACACTCTGTTGATATATATGTTCATTTCCTGTTAATTTAATATAAAAAAATATTTATTTATTTATTATTATTATTATTACTATTAGAAAGGAGACTTAAACCTAACTTAAATAAGTAAATATATACTATCTATAAGTCTTTAATTTATTAAGAAATGAAACTATATCTTAAATAAGGTGAATTTATATTATTATGATAAAAAAAAATCTCATTAATTTATAAAAAATTTTCACTTCACCATTAAGCTCAACTTTTTTTATATAAAAAAATTTGGTTGACTCATCGCTTCATCACTCAATTCAATGCAGAGAAATCTTGAGTTTAGGCTTGGAGTTGGAGCCATTATTTTAGGCTAACATATTACATTAGGCTTAGTGTAAAATCATTGGAGTTTGTTGATTATAATATCTAATATTCATAAATAAATAAATAAAATATTATTGATAAGTATTGATTGATGAGAGAATAATCCCCCAACCCCATCAGCCAAAAATCTTGGCACCACAAAAAAGAAAAAAAAAATCCTAATAAATCCTATAAGTCAATCCTTGAGTTACAGCTGCCCGCTGGCAGCCATTTTCACGGGCACTTTCTTTTTCTTTCTTTATCTATATAAAGTCTTGACTTATTTAATCTTGAATCAGCTTATGTCACGAGTTTCCTCGGGTTCTCTTTCTCTCTCTTTATATATCTAATTCGTTTAAACACAACATTCAGCGTAACGCTTCCCACATTTAAAGCTCTCTTTTTTCTTTTCTTTTCTTTTACTTTTCTTACTTCCTCTCTTTTCTTTCATTTTTCTTGATCTTGTTTCTTGTTTCTTGTTTCTTGTTCGCTTTCGTTGTTGTTTCTTTTGATTCTCAACCAATCTCCACACGATCACAAAACCCCAATCTTTAATTATTCTTCTCTTTATTCCTTATTCTCTTCTCCTCCCATATTAAAAGAAGGGATTTTTATATTCTTCACTTGAATCCAAAACATGGGTTTTTCTGGGAAGAGTCAAGTGGATAATGGGTTAGAATTGGATTCTAAAAAATGGGTTATTGCAGGAATTCCTTTAAGAGCTCCATTAAAGCCAATATATACAAATCCAGTAGATAAAGAAAGTGAAATCGACAATGAATGTTCAACAACACCAACAAGCGAAGAAGCAAGAATTCCGGCTAGACTTATTTGCCCGCCGCCTCCCAAGAAGAGAAAGGCTACTTTGAAATGGAATTATAATGGTGTTAGAGAGTTCTTTACTCCTCCTGACTTGGAAACTGTTTTTATAGTACGCCATGTTGAAAGGGCTAATTAATTAATTAACTCATTGATATATATATATATATATATATATATATATATATATATATATATATCATTGATATATAATGATAAAAATAGGTATTAGCAGTTGTTTCTTTTCTTTGTTTTCTTTTTGGTAGTGCCTTTTATAGTTTCTTTGGTTTTTTGGTTTTTTTGAGTTTAGGGCACTTTTTAGTGTTTAGGAGTGATGAAGGAGCTTGAGTACAGTTTGTATAAGTAAATAATATTAAGCTTCAATCTAGCAAGCTCCTTTAGAGATTTGTTCTCTCTCACAAGCTATTCTTGTCATATATGGCTAATTATTAACAAAGTTATTTTTACTTTTCTTTTGCATTGAAAACCCATGAATCATTCTTCCTTAAAAAAAAAAAAAAAAAAAAAAAATTTACCCAAAAAGAGGTGTTTCAGAGCTTACAGTTTTACACCCTAGCTAGTTTGAATAATAATTAACGTCATATATAGAAGATAAGATAGGTTGAGTGGTATTAAAATTGTTCTCAGAATCTAAGATTATAATAAGAAAAAATATTATTTATATTCAGATATATGGAATCTCTTCTCGCACATTTTATTAGTAACAATTTTTAGTTGTATGTTATTACTTTTTTTGGAATTGAGAGGAAAATATTTGATTGTGTTATTAATAAATTGACTAAATATAAATACTGATCAAGTGTATAAAAACAAAGGTAAATGGCCTAATGGGTTTCAATCTTATCTTCTTAGTACAATCTTTTTTCAATTTTTAACTTTTAATCTTCTCTCTCTAGCTATGATAGACTGTTCATGTTCATGCTTAAAAGCAAATGGCACACATGCAAGTCAACATCTAGATTATAAGAAGCCAAAAGTTGTCAAATGCAAGTTAATTAAGTAAAAGGGAAATCTTTTTCAATGGGTAATAAGAAAGAAGATAGATGCTGCACGGCTTCTTCATATGGGATATAGCTTGATTGACTAAGAAAAATCTCATTCCAATTATAAACTATACTCCCCCTTGTTTTAGCTATTAAACTGATCAGTTAGCCAATTAGACCCACACACTGTTACCATTTAATGGAATTTTAACCATCTCTTCTCTTCTTTATACCCTAAGAAAGAGTTATTAATTAGTCTTTCTTGTGACCCACATGAACCCTCCACCCACCTCGGACTTATATGATTTAGTGGGAAGGTTCTCTCTGTAGTATGGTGCTTTAGCTGATAAAACTCATTTAAATAAAGACAAGTAACATGTGGATTGGTATACAGATTAGAATCCTATGCGAGTTTGAATGGACCTTGTTTAGCACTTTCAACCTCAACTTTGCCTCTCCAATAATTGACAATGTCACTTGTATATTATATCTATCTAATGTGATGTAATAATAATTAATAAATAATACAATACATACATATTAACATGAGCTTTTGATTAAATAGTAATAAAATTGTTTTCATAGATGAAAAATATAGAATTCAAATTTCAGTCGATATTAAGTTTATTAAAAAAATTATGAATTTAAAAGATTATAATATTATGTATATATATGTGTGTATGTAAATTATTATGGAATGTTTATCAAATTTAATTGATTGGTTGTATTATATTGGGTAGAGAATGTGCATGATCAAGCAAGCAAATGCTGAAACAGTGAAAAAGGGAGACTCACCTAATCTTCGTGTTTTATTTTTGTGCATTAAAGAAGGCTTTTCTGGGGATCGGAGCAGTCATTGAAGCAATAGTTTAGCAACACGTCTAAAGTCTGCGAATCTTATTTTGCATTTAGTAGCCAATTTTTAAGTTTAGATCTTTAAATTAATGGGGATTAAGTGCTTGTATTATTGGAGACCACATGTAGAGGTTCATATATGCTTGGCAATTAGTGTATATATTGTATAATTTTATTTATTTTTTTTAATTATAAATAGTAAGCTTTTGAGACATTTGATCGGTTCTTTAACACCAATGTAGACAAGGGAACAAAATTTTATTTAAATTTAAATACTTGAATTATGCAAGAACATGCTCGGAGATCAAGTTTGGATTGATTGGTGTTTAGTTCAATCTAGAACCACCAAATTAAATTATTCTTACTTCTTACTATATATATTTTTTCATTAAAAAATGGGATTATCTAGCCATTGAAAGATTAATAATAACAACGGGTTTTAGAGGTGGAGACACCTTAAATTCTAAGGTATTTTGAATTCTAGCATACATTGAATTTATAATTTATATAAATTTAAATAAATTATAATGAATAAAATTTTTATTCCAATAAAAATTTTATACATATTTAGATTCTTAATTAAAGGTCTCAAAATTACGTATTAATGTACCGTGTGTATATTATTTTATTATAATAAAATATGATTTTGAGTGTTTGATAATAAATTTTTGTCATTTAAATATATTTTTTAAATTATAATTAATAATTTATTAACAAAATTTTAATTTTACAATTGAATTGCTATACATCCACTGTGTATTTGTTCCCTAACAGAATGGACAAGGATTTGGTAGAGAATTAAATTGCAGAGTTGTCAGAATGCAATTTATTGAAATGACAGAGAAACAATGTTCATTTGTCAATTTCCTTTTAGTACTTTCAAGTTTCAACTTTGGGATTGGGTACATTTGTGGGCTCATCTCGTATCATCTCTTACCCTCCTCCCCCTTCGAATAAATATTCAGCACTCTCTGCCAAGTTCTTTTCTTCAGGAGTTTATTACATTTTTCAATCTTCAAGGGCTCTGACCCAATAATTTTTCGAGTGGGCCTCTAACCAGTTTAAAATCAACTTAGAACAAACCATTTGCAATAAATGCTTTAAAAAGGACTCCACCATTGTTTCAATTTTCTATAATTTTAACATCAAATATTTTCTATATTTGATTAGCAATCGCAATGGGACAGGGTGGAAACCATCCCCGTCTCTACCTCCATCTTAGCAGAGAATTTTTATTTATGTTCTTATTTTATATACGAGGATAATTAGTCCCATCCCCATTCTCGTAAGGATCCATGTTTCCCGCTTAAATTTTGTATTACTAAATTTGTTTATATTTATAAAATTCATAAATAATATTTAAAAATATAAAAAAAAATTATTTAAAAAATATTAATAAATTCAAACACACAAAATATCAACCAAACATAATTAAAATATAAATATTTTAATACATAAAAAATATTCAGTAATATTTTTTAATAAAATATTAAAAATTCAGCATACATTAA
>CANXYC010989629.1:0-19117 GCA_948193065.1 Aleurites moluccanus
TATAAATTTTTTCTTTTTCTCCTTTTTACTTTTTTTAAAATTGCCAACAAATTAAATTTACAAAAAAACAAAACAAAAAAAAAAAAAAAAAAAAAAAAAAAAAAAAAAAAAACTAAGTAGTATAAGATTTTTATAATGATTGAAAGTCTTTTGGTAATTAAGAGGGAGTAAATTGGTTGTTTTATAAAATTAATGATAACTTAAAAATTAATGAAAGGAAGAAGAAAAGAAAATTTTACACTAAGAATTTATAGTGGTTCGACTAAAATATGTCTACGTTCACTCCTCAATATCACACTTAAATATTTTACTATTTTTAATCATTTTTCAGGTTAAAAATCAAACTTTAAAGTGTTTTAACTCACACTAAATCTTACAAATATTTTACAGTAAGGCTCACACACAACAAAAAAAAAAAATACAAGAGATGAGAAATAAATTATTTAATTATTTTTACCCAACTTGCAGAAATTAATTACACTTCAACAATCTTAAAATTTAAGTAATTAATTTTTTTTACAATAGGAAACTCAATCTAAAGTTCAAAAACACTTAAATGCTTTGAAAATATGAATTAATGCACAATAAATTAGTTGTTGTTACTGTAATAAATTCATATCAACTCATATATATAGTTCCCAGCTTAAAAGAGTTGTTTGGGTGCATTAAATGTGCATTTAATGTAAATCAGAGTTGTTCCAACGGTTATTTTTTTTTTTGCCAGAATTTGAAGCGGGTGCTACATAATAAGTAGCAGGTGAAACTTTTGCTCCAAAAATTTCAAGACGCTTTTGTGTCTTCTAAACTTTCTTAGTAGCGGGCGCTACTTATTAAGTAATGGGGGCTACTTAATAGTGTAGCAGACGCTACCCTTTTGGCTCACTTTAAATTTTGAAATTTGCGGTCGTGACTACTTTGTAACAACTGCTACTCAAACTTTAATATATGTAGCGACGAGAACTTATATAGGTCGCAGGCGCTACTAAAATTAATCAGCTATTGTGTCTTCTGAATCTCATTATAGCGGCTACTACTGCTGAGTCGCGAGCACTACTTAAAAAGTAACAGGCAATACTTATATGGAAGCGGGGACTACAAATTTTTTTCTTTTAACTTTTCTTTCTTTAAACTTAAATAGCGGGGACTACTTAACAGTGTAGCGGCCGCTACAAACCAGCAACCTGTAATATAAAAATCTATCTTTGTATATAAACAAGCAAACATAATTAGAAGTTTAATTAGTTGTTTGCACACATCAAAATGAGTATGTTATAATATTTAAGATCTAACAATCTCCCCCTTTTGATGGTGATAAACAACTTTTAAGTGCAAAAGATAAAAATATGAACTAATGAAACTTTTTAAGAAAATGATACAAAACTACTCTTTAAAGTGTGCCAATAAGTTTAAATCATATATTTTTTATAAGTTTGCTCTATTACTCCCCCTTTAGTTGTAAGCAATAAAAAAAAGAATGGTGAACGAGGGTTTTACTATTAAAAAGTGCAGGAGGCGTTTTTGTTTTTAAGAGAAAATGCAGATGGACAATGCAATCTCATCAAAGGGACCATACCAGTTGCATCCAAAACGAAGCAGTGAAAGCAAGAACAGATTAGGTATAATAAAAATACAATATCTCAATATGTCAACTCAATATCTCATCAATAAAGTCAATATATCAAAAACATTAAAAAATATATATTGAAATTACAAAACATCAAAAGTACCAAAAGTACATCACAAATACAAAAAGTATCTTAAAGAAGTACAAAAACAGAGTTCCTAAAGCTAAGAGGCATGATCAATTGGAGAGTCTCCTTCTGCAGCAGCTGCCTCAGCTCCAATGGCAGCCACATAAGCAAAAAGATCAGATGAAGGTCGAGTCTTGGTTGATGGAGTATCTTCAACTGGACTTGAGACTACATCATTGAATTCTGAAGCTGTAGAGGGAGGAACTTCAGTGTCATCAAATTTGGCATGCAACTCGCGATGCTGTCGATGAAGGCGATGAATTGCCCCTTTGATGGAAGTCTGGGCGGAGGTAATTTCGTTAATACAATCATCTAGTTGTTGAATACGAGCAAACACTTCCCGCTCAAGTGAATCAAAACGACATGTGATAAGAGAGGCTAGTTGAGATACATCCATATGAGGAGGAACTACAGAAGCTGAAGATGCTGGAGGGTCTGAAGGTGCAGGAGAAGAAGAGGAAGCAGGAGGAGGAGTCGAAGCATATTCACAAACCTATCGACCAATCACAACATTATCCTTAAAGACATACCCCCTATCCCGATTTTTAACCACAATAGACATTTTGGCTAAGGCTTGGTAAGTGGTGGATGCAGGATCAAAGCAAAGTCTAGGGTTCGGGTTTGTTTAAGTCAATTCTACTGCAATTTTGATAATTAAATGACCAAGAACAATATCGCCAGACTTTTGTTTTGATAGAGAATCGAAGTGATCCACATGCCATCTATCGGAAATTAGCTTATGTCCCTTTTCAATGCACCACAAGTAAAAAAGATTGGATTTTAACATCGCACTATAATTAGTCCCTCTTGCATTTATAGTGTAGGTTATAATGCAATGTAGAATTTTAATCATGGGACTACGAATGTTGGTAACCTTAGATGTTCTAGGGTTAAAAGGTGTGTCTAGATCCGTAATTTTTTTCCAAAAGTCAGATTCAATGAAAAAATCAGGATAATTATCAAGTCCGTGATCGGAAAAACAAAGATTTCAACTTGCCTAACTCTATCTAAGGTGTATGGTTGTCCAAAGATCTTAAAAGTCATAATCCCATAGGATCAATCCGAAATGGTGTTCACCTTAAGAGTTGAGAAAAACTCTTAGATAAGCAGGAGATAACAGGCATAGGTTATGTTTGACAGAATCGTCCAATTCACAGAAGCTAATTTCTCCCTAATTGACACAACAAACCTTAATTTCTCTTAAGCACCTCAATTTATATATCTAGAAGGTAAAATGCAGCGATTCCAGGTAAGGATCACAAACCTTTTCTTCTCTTCTTTGGTAAGAGAATGAAAAAGTCGATCATAATCAGAGGATTGAGAGGCAGGCTGAGTTGGAGCACATGGAGACTGTGGTGGTGGTTGAGAGAAAGCTCCAACTTTTTCTTTTCCCTTTTGAGCGCGAGATGGAGGAGGAGGAGGAAGTGAAAGTGATTCTGTTTCTGAAGAACTGAAACTAGATTCTTCAGAAGATGAAGATTTTTCAATTTTGGATTTTTTGCCATAAGAGAGTTTTCTTTGAGCAAGGGTTTTAGTTCTTTTAGGAGGCATTTTTGTGTAATTGGAAGGATAAAGGATTGAATTTGGTGAAGGAAAGAGTTGAAAAATAGATTTGTTCAAAGAGAATGGAGAAGAAAGAATATTTAGGTTAACAGAAAAAGTTGCGAACCGTGATATATAATTTGAAAAAAAAGTTTAGTAGCGGCTGTTACTATTTACTAGCGGCTTCTACTTAATTAAGTAGCGGCTACTACAATATAAGTAGTAGGTACTACTAAACTAAGTTGCGGACGCTACAAAACTAAGTAGCAGGCGCTATAATATAAGTAGTTGACGCTACTAAATTAAGTAGCGGGAGCTACTAAGAGACACATAAGGTATGGTAAAAACGTAGCAGCCGTTACCAATTTTTATAGTGGTCATGAGTCTGGGAAGAGAGAAAATAAAAAGTTTACCCAAAATCACGGGCGCTACATCTTGAGTAGCAAGTGTTACTCTGGTACGTGTAAAAAATACACTAAAGCCAAAAGTAGTGGGCGCAACATAAAGATGTAGCAGGTGCTACACAAAAGAAAAACTCAATAAAACAAGCATCAATTAATACAGTTTTTTCAATTTTACTACCATTCAACATCCTTAATTCATGTTTAATAAAATTTAAATGTTTCTCATTCAAGGATTTTATAAAAATATCTGCAAGTTGAATATTTGAAGCAACAAATTCAAGAACAACATTATCGCTTAATACATTGTCTCTAAGAAACTGATATATAATATCAATGTACTTACTTCTAAAATGTTGAACATGATTTTTTGATAAATTGATAACACTAGTATTATCACACTTAATAAGAATCTTGTCCAAATGCACACCTAAGTTAAAAATTTATTGTTTCATCTGCAATACTTGTGCACAACAACAAATGGCTATCACATATTCAGCTTTCGCGGTGGACAAGGCCAGTGAATTTTGTTTCTTACTAAACCAAGAAATAAGACAATTTCCTAAGAATTGGCAAGTACCGGAGGTAATTTTCCTATCCGTGCAACTACCGACAAAATCCGCATAGAAATAGCCAATTAAACTAAAAGACGTGTTTTTTGGATACCAAAGTCCTAGATTTTGTGTGCCTATTAAATATTTAAAATTTCTTTTGACCACATGTAAATGAGATTCTTTAGGACAAGATTGAAAACGTGCACATAAACACACAACAAACATAATATTCGGCCTATTAACAGTTAAGTAAAGCAAGCTACCAATCATACCTCTATATTTCTTCTCCTCAATAGGCTTACCAAGATTATTCTTATCAAGCTTGATGGTGAAGCTAATTGGTGTTCTACTTGATTTTTCTCCATCCATTCCAAATTTCTTGAGAAGTTACTTTGTGTACTTTGATTGGTTAATGAAGATTTTTTCCTCACATTGTTTGATTTGTAATCCAAGAAAGTACTTCAATTATCCCATCATGCTCATCTTAAATCCACTTTGCATGTATGAAGAGAATTTCTTGTACAAAACTTCATTAGTAGCACCAAATATTATATCATCAACATAAATCTGCACAATCAACATGTTATGTTTATTCTTTTTGATAAAAAGTGTTGTATCAACTTTACCTTTTGAAAAATCGTTGTTAATAATAAAAAAAAAAAAGTGTTAAGTCTTTCATACCAAGCTCTAGGAGCTTGTTTAAGACCATAAAGAGCTTTTTGAAATTTAAAAACATGATTTGAAAAATCAAATTATTCAAAACTCAGAGGTTGTTCAACACAAACTTCCTCCTTAATGAAACCATTTAAAAAAGCATGTTTAACATCCATTTGATACAACTTGAAGTTCATATGACATGTAAATGCAAGTAGTATTCTAATTGCCTCAAGTCTAGCTACCGGTGCAAAAGTTTCATCATAATCTATTAATTCTTCTTGATTATATCCCTTTGCCACCAATCTAGCCTTGTTCATAGTGATCACACCAACCTCATCTAGTTTGTTTCTATACATCCACTTGGTACCTATGATGAGATGGTTTTGTGGTCTTGGAGCCAAGGTCCAAATCTTATTTCTCTCAAATTGGTTCAATTCTTCTTGCATAGCCTCAACCCAACTTTTATCATCTAGGGATTTATTGATGTTCTTAGGTTCAATTTTAGATATAAAGGCTAGGTTATTCACTATTTCCTTGAAAGAGGATCTTGTGGCCACACCTTTTGAGATTTTACTAATTATGAGGTTTTTTGGCTGGTCCTTTTTGAATTTCCAATCTTTTAGAAGTTCAACATCAATAGGTAGAGTTTCTATTACCTTGGAAGATTTTTTTAGTCATCAAGTTTCCTTGAGAGTGAATCAATAAGAGGCTCTAAGTCAATAGATGAATCATACTCATGATAAAAAATAACATCATCATCAATATGATCAAATTTATGCAAATTAAAAGGACTTATTTCATCAAATGTAACATGCATGGACTCTTCAACAACTAAAGTTCTTTTATTGAAGACTTTATAAGCTTTGCTAGAAGTTGAATAGCCCAAGAAAACATCTACATCCATTTTGGAGTCAAATTTTTCAAGATTATCCTTGGTGTTTAATATGAAGCATTTGCATCCAAATACTCTAAGATATGAAGTTCTTGGTTTTTTTCTATTCCATAGCCCATAAGGAGTTTTATTTAAAATTACTCTTATAAAAAGTCTATTTGAAATGTAACATGCACTATTGACAGCTTCGACCTAAAAGTACTTAGGAAGAGAGTACTCATTTAGCATAGTTTTAGCCATGTCAATAAGAGTTCTGTTTTTTCCTTTTTACAACTCCATTTTATTGGGGAGTTTTAGGAGTAGAAAAGTTATAAAAAATTCTCATTTCAACACAAAAGGTTTTAAACTCATGATTAACAAATTCTCTTCCATGATAACTTCTTAAATAAGTGATATAAAAGCCTTTTTCATTTTGGATTCTTTTAGCAAAAGAATTAAACTCGTTAAAGCTTTCATCCTTATGAGTAAGGAATAATACCTATGTAAATATAGAGTGATCATCAACAATGACAAATCCATATTATTTACCTCCAAGACTAGTTATCCTACAAGGGCCAAACAAATCCATATGCAAAAGCTCTAGAGGTCTTGTAGAAGAGACAATATTTTTTATTTTAAAAGAACTTTTAACTTGCTTGCCTATTTGACATGCATCACATATTTTATTTTTGAGAAACTTGACCTTAGGGAGACCAATTACAAGCTCTTTAGACTTAAGATTGTCAATGTGATCCATGCCAATATGTACAAGTTTCTTATGCCACAACCATGCATCATCACATAGAGAAACCATACAATTAATATTATCATTATGTACGTTATTTAAATCAATTATATAGACATTGTCAGTTCAATGACCAACAAACAAAATTTTATTATCATTCAAACGCTTCACATAGCATTTCTTAGAAGTAAAAGAAATTTTATTTCCCATGTCACATTATTGACTAACGCTAATCAAGTTATGTTTCAATCCATCAACCAACAATACATATTCAAAAGAAGATTTTTTGGTCTTACCAATTTGTCCAATTTCAATAATTTTATCTTTGCCATTGTCTCCAAATGTTACCTTTCCTCCTTTCTTCTCTTCCAAGTTTATGAGAAGGCTTGCATTACCGGTCATATGCCTTGAATATCTACTATCCAAGTACCATGACTCTTCTTTCCTTGTGGATTTCAAACAAACCTACAAATGATAAAATTCATCCATTTTTAGGTACCCAAATGCTTTTAGGTCCTTGGAGGTTAGCATCAATGTATCATAGGTGCACATTTCTAATATAGCATTTGAAGTTTGAACGACGATATTTCCCACAATAGTGACATCGCAAGTGATTTTTATATTTTTGTTAAGATTTTGTCATATTGTGTGTTTTGAAATGATATTGAGGCCAATAATCATACTTTGGTTTTGATCTAAAATATACATTCTTAGGTCTTCTAAAGTGAGAGTCATGCATGTCATAGCTATGTACATTAGTTTTAAATCTAGCATTTTTAGGTGGAGGAATGTGATTGTGAGAACTTGATGCCTTTATAAATGTAGTCTTAGATGTTGATAGAACATCCCCTCCATTATAGCTAAGTCTATACTTAATTGTAGGACATCTTTGAGACTCAAAAATTTTATCCAATTTTTTTATTTTTTTTGCCATTACAAAGTTTGGATAAGCACTCATTATGAAACTCTAACTTGTTTCTTAACAAGGAATTCTCATTTTTTTTTAGCTTATTGCATTCTTGGTCTTTAAGATTGATGGTCTTTTTCACTTCAACATTAGATGCACTTAATTCATTTAATTCTTTTTTGTAAGCTTCACAAGCATCTAAGACTTTATTTGACATTTCTTTCAATTTATCATATTTATTTTACAACTTATGATATTTTGAAAGTAATGTATCCATAATTTATATGGTATCATTATTTGAATTAAAATCGGAATTACTAACATCACTTGAAGATGTATCTTCTTCAATTGCCATGAAGCAAAGATTGGCTACTTCATCTTTGCTATCATCCTTTTCTTCATCGGAGTTACTTGAATCATCCTAAATAGTTGCCACTGCCTTTTCTTGTTTTTTAATCTTGGACATTTTGCTTATATGTGACCAAGTTGGCGCACTCAAAATATTTTACTTGATTACTTTTGATCTTTTCATTCTTCTTATATCTTTCAAATGGCTTCTTTTTTTTTTGTTCTTCTTAAGAATAAGATTTTCTTATTCTTTTGGTAAGTAAGGTCATGTCTTCATCATCTTCCCCTTCATCACTATAAATTGAAAAAACCTCTTTGGAAGCAATGAGAGCTATCCCTTTATTCTTCTCTTCAACTTTGTCTTGAGATAACGTAATCTCACGTGTGAGAAGTTTTCCCAACAAGTTGCCGGTTGGGAGGGTGCTCAAGTCATTGGCTTCTTCAATTGAAGTTACTATTGCTTCCCAATCCTTTTTTGGTAGAACTCTCAAGATCTTACAGTTTATATCTTCTTTAAAGTAATTCTTCCCAAGCTTCCTCATTTGATTTATAATCACCATTAGATGATTGTACATTTCAGATACCTTCTTATTTGGTAACATTTGGAAGAGCTCATATTCATGAGTAAAAATCTGAATTTTCTTACCATTGACTTGATTTGTTCCTTCATGAGTGGTCTCAAGAGTGTCCCAAATTTGCTTTGTTGAAATTCAATGGGAGATTTTGCCATACCCATATCTACTCAAGGCATAATAGAGAGTATTCGTAGCTTTTCGATTTCTCTCATTTGCTTTCCTTTCCACCGGTGTCCATTCAACCTTTGGTTTGATGACTTCTATATCATCAACGATCTTTGTAGGAACCGTATAACCCGCTTCAACTACATCCCAAAGATCAATGTCATTACTATCCATGTAGATTTCTATTCTATTCTTCCAATAAGGATAGTCGGTGCCACTGAAGTAAGATGGTCTCATGGTGGAACCACCTTCAATAATGTTGGTTGTTTGGTTTGCCATATGATCTTTGATCCAAGATGGTTAAATCTTTGAAATAGCAGATATAAAACTCTGATACCAATTAAAAGTCTCTTGGCAACTAAGAAGGGTGGGGGGAGGGTTGAATTTGTTGTTTTATATAATTAATTATAACTTAAAAATTAATGAAGGGAAGAAGAAAAGAAAAATTCACACCAAAAATTTATAGTAGTTTGGCCAAAATATGCCTATGTCCACTTCTCAATATCACACTTGAGTATTTCACTATCTTTGATCCTTTTTCAGGTTAAAGATCAACCCTTAAAGTATTTTGGTTCACACTAAACTTTATAAGTATTTTACAATAACGCTCACACACAACCCAAAAGAAATACAAAAGATGAGAAAGAAATTACCAATTACTTTTACCCAACTCCCAGAAATTAATTACATTTTAACAACCTTGAAGTTTAAGCAATTAATTCTTTTTACAATAGGAAACTCAATCTAAAGCTCAAGAACACTTAAATGCTTTGAAGATATGAATTAATGCACAATAAATTGGTTATTTTTATTGTAATAAATTTATATCAACTCATATATATAGTCCTCAGCTTAAAAGAGTTGTTTGGGTACATTAAATGTGCATTTAAAACAAATCAGAGTTGTTCCAATGGCTATATTTTTTGCTAGAATTTGAACTGTAGTAGTGGCTATACAATATGTAGCAAGCGCTACATAATAAGTAGCAAGGGCTACTTATAATATAGCAGGCACAACTTTTGCTCCAAAAATTTCAAGACGCTTCTGTGTCTTCTGGGCTTTCTTAGTAGCGGTCGCTACATTCTGTAGCGGGTGCTACTTATTAAGTAGCGGGGGCTACTTGATAGTGTAGCGGGCGCTAATCTTTTGGCTCACTCTGAATTTCAAAATTTGCGACTGTGACTACTTTGTAGTGGCTGCTACTCAAACTTCAGCATATGTAGCGGTGGAAATTTATATAGGTCGCGGATGCTATTGAAGTTAGTCAGCTACTATGTCTTCTAGATCTCATTGTAGCAGCTGCTACTGCTGAGTCATGGGAACTACTTATCTGGTAGCGGGGGCTACAAATCTTTTTCCTCTTAACTTTTCTTTCTTTAAACTTATGAAGCGAGGAGTGTTGCGGCCGCTACAAACGAACAACCTGCAATTTGAAAATTTATCCTTGTATATAAACAAGCAAACATAATTAGAAGTTTAATTAGTTATTTGTACACATCAAAATGAGTATGTTAGAATATTTAAGATCCAACAGTGATTAAATGAGATTGTGATCTGCCCTAGAAAAAAAAGAAGTAAATTTTACCCATTAAAAAAAAAGCCAAATCCCTTTCCGAGACCCACTAAGTCTTCCTACACCACTCAATCTTTGATGGTGGCATTGTTAACATGAACAAGATTATCATTAGCAACCTAATGCCATCTCCTTAACCGTCAACTAATTCTTCCCCTTCCCTTTCTCCTTCTTTTCCATCTTTCTCATCCACAAACCAAGGTAAGGATATCTAGATTGTTGGTACCAAGGAAGACTTAATTAGTTCCCGAAACGATACTAATATCATCAATAAAATCCAAAAATTAGGTCAAGTTGATTGCCTCGCTTGGAATTATTCTCTTTCCAAACCCAACCCCCTCCCTTTTACAATGAAAGTCTTTGTGTGGAACATCAGAAGGCTCAATGCTAAAGTTAAAAAATCGACTCTCAAAAAATGGATAGTTACAAAGAAAAAAATCAATTTCACCTTCATCTTGGAATCTAAAATCAATTTGGCTGATTCATCTCTCATTCAGAAAATTTGGAACATAAATTTTACTGAGTCTCAAGTGATTTTATAAGGAATGCAAGTGGAATAATTATGGCATAAGATAAACTATTCTTTTTCATAAAAAGAATTTTGCCTGATAAAAACTGGAATGCTATTGAGGGTTAATGGATCCACCATCTCTTCGAATGCGCTATTGTAGCAATCTATGCTCCAAATGCTGAGTAAGATAGAGCCTCTTTTTGGTACTCCCTTCTTTCATTAAAACAATCTATCCCAAAACCATGATTGATCATTAGGGATTTCAATATAGTATCCCCCTTTAAAAAAAGCATAGAATCAATATCTCATTTAGGAATGTCTTATTTTAAAAATTTATGGATATTTGTGGCCTCATTAACATCCCTTTATTTGGAAGAAAATTCACATAGGTTAACTAGACCTTCTCAAGCAAACTAGACGACCCTGACTGGGTCACTAAATTTTCTTCACTTAAGCTTTGTGGTTTACATAAAGGACTTTCATATCATTTTCCTATCCTTCTGGAATCTTAGTATATTGACTGGGGGTCTAAACCATTTCGCTTTCTTAATTGATGGATGAAACATCTTGGGTTTTTGGATTTAATTGCAAGTTGATGGTCTGATCTGGACATTGTTGCATGAGGCTCTTTAATAATTACCAACAAATTGAAAATGCTTAAAATCAAGCTAGTTGAATGGAATAGAACAACTTTTGCTTCTATTGGATTAGCTATCTCAAAACAGGAAAATGACATTGATTGTATTGACATAGAATTGGAACCAATCCCAATCTCTCCTCTCACCAATAAAAAAGAAGAGTCTTGTGGGTACTCCTATGGGACAAATATAGACAATAAGTTTTTGAAAGCAAATGTCCAAGAATTCTTAGCTCAACGAAGTAGATAGAAACATAAAATTCTTTCCTATATCAACAAGTATGAAGAAGAAATGGAAGTGTATTCCATCTATAAAGGTCGGTCCCTCTTGTTACCATTCTTTAAAGTACATTAAGCAAGCTATTTCTTTAGCTGGGTTCTAATATTAGGCTTAATATCTCTAACTTGGGTTTAAAAAATTGGACCAATACTCTTTTTCTTTTTTGGTAACGCCTTTCATTTTGGAGGAAATTAAGTCTGTTGTGTGAAGATGTGATGCGAACAAAGCTCCGGGTCCTGATGGATTCAATATGAACTTCTTCAAACACTGTTGGGATATCATCAAGTAAGACCTTCTTCGCTTATTCGACTTCTTCCATAAACATGATAAGATCCTCTCCTCTATTTGCTCCTCTATCATTGTCCTAATTCCAAAGGTTACAGGTTTTATTGATATTAAAGATTTTCACCCGATCAACCTCATTAATAGTTTGTAGTAAAAACCCTTTCTGCGTGTCTGCAATCAATTATTGGTGACATAATTACTGAAAGTCAGTCGGGTTTTATCCATGGCGGACAAATTTTAGATAGTGTTCTAATAGCAAATGAAGTGATAGATTCCTTAAAAAGAAGAAATGATAGTAAAGTGGTGTTAAAATGAGACTTTGAAAAGGCCTTTGATTTCATTAGGTGGGATTATCTTTTAGAAGTCATAGACCGCATGGGTTTTAGGACATAAATGGAAAAAATGGATGACTCAATACCTCTCACAGGAATCTATCTCAGTTATTATTAATGGATCTCCATCTGCATTTTTTAAGGCTGAAAAAGATTTGAAAAAGGTGATCCCTTATCACCATTTCTTTATGTTATTGCAACATAAGGCCTCAACAGAGTTTTATCTAATGCCATTGAATCAGGCTTATTCTAAATGTTGAGAAAGACTTTCTCTTTGTCCCATTCTTATAATTCTTAGATGACATAGTCATATTTTCCCTGCAAATTTCTCTTATTAATCAAATTTCAAGAAACTTCTCATGTGTTTCCAACTTGTCTCAAGCTGAAGATCAATTTTCAAAAGACACTACTAGTGGGAATTAATGTGGATCACTCCTGGATTGAGCATTCTTTCCACCTTCTGAGATGTAATAACACTTCCTTACCAATTAAATACTTGGGGTTTCAACTGAGGGCTAATCTTATGCATGCATCAACATGGATTTCGATTGTGGAAAAGATCCAAAAAAAGTTGAGTGTATGAAAGGCAAGACATTTATCTCTAGCAAGAAGGCTCACACTAATCAAATTAGTCTTGAATAATCTTCTTGTATAACTTAGTCAAGAAATGCATGATTGACCCATGCCTGAATGTCTACCCTTTGTGTGTTAATCATTTTGAAGATATTAATTACTTACTTATTCATTGTAAGGCAACTTGGTCTCTATGGTCTTCATTAATGAAATGGTAGGATGTTTTTTAGTGCCGCCCTGGATCCTTAAAAAACCTGTTCACACACTAGAATGGTTTTACAAAAGCTACTTTTCAATCTAAGGCTTGGTTCACTCTATTCTCTTGTGCTTTTTGGTCTATTTTCCTTCTAAGAAATGAAGTTGTTTTAATGAATCAAATATCAATAATGTATATATGTTTGATTTAACCCTTATGAGACTATCAGCTTGGATCAATGCTTTAGAACCTTCTTTTCCTTTCTCCACTGCCCATTTAATCAATTCCTCAATCTTCATTAAAAGCTGGACTGATTCTCCCAACCTTTGCCCTTTACCCCTTTGGTGTCATACCCTGAATTCAAGGATGTGACGGTCTTAGAGCTTGGGTAGGTTTAAGTCCACCAATAACCCTTAAAACCCTTAGATATAACTTGTGGCAAGCAATAAACATTACAAATATATCAATAATTATAATCATTATTGATCTATCAAATCAGCCTGTGATATAATCATTCAAAATAAGTCATCAAAATAATACTACGGACTATTCAAAATATTATGGAGCTCTAAGATGATTAGAACCCAAAATAATTATAATAATAACATCCAAAATAAATCGGAGTCAATACTCGGACTACCTTCTTGGAGGAAGGAAATAAAAAAAAGTATGATCCTCGGTCTCTGGACCAACGACTCTAGCACTTGAAAACTACAACAGAAGGAGGGTGAGCCTTCAACTTAATGAATTATGTATATGCCCTACCTATGATTCAGAAACAATAGTAAGGTTCAAAATCAATATTTGTATATAATTATAATCAGAATAAACAAAAGGGTTTATATCACAATGGTTAGAATATAATAACAAAAATACATATACATAACAAAATAATAGGTTAGAGGGTGCCTGCAAGAAATGGTGTATCACAGATATATGTATAAGGTAAAGCAAAGTAAATGTCAGAATAATAAAGAAATAGAAAAGGAGTTTGATGACATCCATACAGAATAGGAGTACTACGATCTCCATACAGAGTATATGTGTCTGCGCTAACATACGCATAGAGAAACTTTGTTCCTTCCAAGAAGAACCCTGATACATTAGACTCTATTAGTTGAGTCACTGGTGCACACTATCCCATGATTTATCCCTTATAGGTAAGGTATTCTGACAATCACAATACTTTAGTTCAAAGTTTAATATTTACAATAATGATAAATGAGAAGCAAAGGTCCTGTCATTTGAATAGGTTGGGCAAAATTTAAGCATTCCAGAATAATGAGATTTAATGTACATGGCCTAGTTCCAATGAACAATTTATGTCTCGTACCAATAATTTTACTAAGGTTGTTATATAAATATATTTATATTATAAGGGGCATGCCCACTAAGTGAAAGTTTCTAATGATAATAATAAGAATAATAACAATAGTAATAATGTTGGCGGAGTGAGAAGTTCTGTAAATCGATGTTCCAATAACAGAGGTAGAATATAAATACAATACATATGCATAACTTACCACCAAACAATGATAAAATTTTACACCAAGCTTCAGATCCTTAGACGATTCAATGTCCAAAACCTATATACACAAAGGTGACCCATTTAGGATTTTCATACCACCTAAGATCAAGCCTCAAATATTGTGTTTATATACTGTACAAAGTTCCGTTTTACATTTCTTAAGTCCATTTTCAAAGTTCTCAGAAAAAACCCAAAGTTTACAAAAGTATGATATTTCATTATTCATCAAAACCCTAGCTTCTCAACCATTTTCATTTTAATTCATTTAATCCTTTCTGTTATCCAAATAAAAGCTAAAAGGAACTAAAATAATCTAAAACGAATTTCATATGATAAGGAACAGAGACTTACCTAAAGCATTAAACTTCCTCTAGTTCGCGATCTACAAAACCCTGGCTATGAATATACATAGGATTCCTTGGATGTACTTAGGGAAATCTTGCTCCAAATGCTTGTACTTTAAAAATGGATGATGAAAAATGTTGGTTTAATGAATAGATTTGGAAAGCACAGAGGCTCAACCACATAGGAAAAAGAAAAAGAAGAAATGGATTTCAGAAGGTTATGTTTTAAAACAAGGAACCCGATGTAATATCCTATAAAAGCATAACATGTTTTTATGAATAAAGTTCTCAGTATATAGTTTGAAATTATCGAAATGACTAATGATAATTTTGAAAACTTAGTTAAAGCAAAAACAGAAAACTTTTTCGAAAATTGTTGGTGTCGATATCGCTGCCTCAAAAATAGCAGTCTGGTCGACGAATGAATTTATGATTCTGATTAGAGGATAAATGATTATGTGTATGCATGTGTAAATACAGTAAAAAGAAAGAGGTGAAAAATATTTAAGAATACTGATAAAGTAAGTAATGACAAAACCGTAAATAAAGAGAACTTTAGGGGTATAGTGAAATTTCGATAGTCTGAGTTTCAAAAAGGCTATGAAACTATTTTTATTATTAAGTATTAATAAAAATAAGATGTTTAAATATTCACTTTGAAATCCAAATCCCGACAGAATTGTCAGAATAAATTACCGAAGGAAAATGTGACAAAAGTACAATTTAAGGAAAGTTGAAGGACCAAAAGGAAATTTGTCAAATGTGACTTACTATATAAGCCACACTTAGCAAATATTTTGCTATTTCTCTTCTTGTTCATCCATAGCTTTCTCCCACCATTTTCATTTGATTTTGCTTCCATTTTGTTAAGAAAAATTGATGGAAACTTAATTTAAACACCATATAATTCATCCTCCATCCATTTTCATCCATAGGAATCAAGAAAAATTCAAGAATAATTAACTTGGGATTTTCGGCCAAAGCTCCATTTTGAGGTAAAATGTTACTTTGTTTGATTTTGTGTTTGATTTAGGGTTAATTGATGTTAGTTAGATTGGGTAATTAGTTTAATTGCATCAATTGATGCATATAGTATTTTTACCTAATTTTCAAACCTTAAACCTAAGTTGTATGAAGTGATTTTGTGTAATTGAGTTAGTATGTGTAAATTGAGTATAGAATAATTTAATTGGAAGTTAATTGATGGTTGAATTGTTGTATAAAATTCGATTGAAGAAAATTGCTCATTTTGCTTACTTTGAGGAATTTGGTGACAAAACAATTTTGTTTGGTGATTTGGAGTGTTAGGTGAGTCTTTTATGCATCAAATTACATGCCTATTGTGTTAGAATGCCAATTGGAATCCATATGTGAAAATGCCATTTTGGCCGAACCTAATTAGGGCAAATTGCCTTGATTTTACTTTAGTTTTTGGCTTGTTTTTCCATGTCAAATTGATTCATTTGATGATGTTTATTGAGTTGTATATAATGCCTATGGAATTGCTTACAATGTGTGTGTTTGTTGATAAATGGGGCAATGTCAATGTTGCACCAATACCTTGCCAAAATGTCTATTGAATATTGCACACAATGTCATTGATAAAATGCCTAGCTCAAAAATCTATAGGCCAACCATTTGAATGTTATCGTCGTCAGCGACAATTGCATGACAATTACGTCAACTTTTTGGCCGTAAATGACCAACTTATGTTTGATCCCATTGTTGGTTGCTAGACCATTGGTCATCATATAATTGATTATTATTGATGTCTTATTGACTCTATTGCTCATTGAATTGATTGATGATGAGTTATTAATATTGGTAATGCCATTATTATAAAATGGTATCTATTGATGTGTTATTGTTTCTATTGATTCCTAGGTGATTTGACAGAGCTGTCGCCCTGACAGGGTAGTGAGTACATACTGTCGGCATTGTGCACAATGTATTGTTATAGTACCCTGAACTAGAAAAGGATGTCCTAGTCATAAAACCCGATCCGTCTTATGTTTATTTATATGAGTGATTTGTTCTTGACACATTTCTATGCGTTTCATGGCTCTATATCTGTCATTTTCCATCTTATCCATGTGATATACATTCCATTGATGTGATTATTTACTTACAGTCATATTCTATACTTGATTCTGTATTACATAGATTCTGAACAGATTGATTCATTTATTTCATCTGCCTATTGCTTATTGATATTCCATTACCTATTTTATTGGTAGATGCATATTAGATTCACTAAATATCATATATACTCACCCTCTCACTGTTTACCCTCTCAGGTGTAGAATAGGAGACAAATATCTCAGCCTTTTGACTCTCTGTGGATTCTGCAGTTTTATAGTAGTATAATTATTTTAAACACTAAATATGTTGTATGTTCATATCCTAGCTGCTCCATGGGTTATGTATGGTATAGTTAGTGTATGAACATGTATGTATGAGAATATTAGAGATTAATTAATGATATGACTATAGTTATTACAGAAAGATACAGAATGAATGACAGAGTAACATAATGAATAGTACATATGTGAGTGTATGATTATAGATTGATATGTACAGTAATGAATTGATTGTAATAGATATTTCCGCTGCAGTATAGTATGATATTGTATTAATGAGATTGATGGGTTATACGGGTGCCGGTTGTCTCAGCATCTCTTGCATCCTTGAACCGTCGCGGCCCGCGAGCTGGTCGTGACACCCGAGCCACTTAAATAGGAAAAATGAACTAACCCAAAAGTGTGGAGCATTCATAAAGGCGCAAGGCTCATTAAAATTAAAGGTCAAGCTTGTGGAAAGAACACAAGGCCGTAGAAGGCAAAAAAGAATACAAGGCCATGAGACATCTCCCAAGCCCATGGAGATGCTTCCAAAAATAGTCCAAGGCCGTGGGACAAAAAGCAAATGCAAGGGCGTGGAAAAAAAAATAAGGGCGTGGAGGAGGAAAGGCCAATCAAGGCTATAAAGCACCCATTAAACCTGTGGACCATTTTCTAACAAAGAGTCCAGGGCGTGGCCCATTTGCAGGGCCGTGGGAAGGGGAAAAGTGATAAGGGCATGGAGCATTCTTCTAGGTCCGTGGGAGAAGCCCAAAGGGTCTCAAGCCCGTGAGGCTTCTAGCTTGACATATAAGATATGTTTCACAGTTTCAATGGAGCAGTAGTTAAGGAAATCTCCTAAAAATGTAGAACAAGATTCTCAAGCCATCCAATTAAACCCTAATGGATTCAATTCAACCATAAACAAACCACACAACCTCCAAACATCTAACTAATAGAATTCAGAAAAAGACAAAAAAGAAGCCAAGACTTAACAACACAAACAAGCAAGTAGATACAAAAACGACACTCCAAATCAAATCAACAATACAAAATACAGACAATACAGATAGATGGTGTTATATTTGGTCCCCGCCACCCATTCATCTATTAAATGGAACATTGATGCTTCTATTATGGGAAAGCCGGGGCCAACTATAATTGGAGGTGTTCTTCGAAATCAACTTGGTAATTTTATTGGCATCTTCTCTTATCCAGCAAAGATATATGACTCTAATGAAGCAGTGGTCCTAGCTATAACAAAAAAAATCGAATTATCTTGTTCAAGTTTCCAGCCTTATGGTTTCAGCAAATTTATGATCGCTGAATCCGATTCAGCCAATGTAATTACTAGTAATGTCAACTTGACTCCTTGGAAATTATGGGATACGATCACTAGATACATTAGCTAAATCTGCAATTGGAAGAAAAGAAGACTTTGTTGCTTAGCTATAACTTTCTTTTATGAGGTTGTATCTTATGTGTTTCCCTTTTAGGATGAATTTCTTTTTTACTGTGCTTAATATTTCTGTCGTTAGATTTGTATATTCGTTAGGCTGGCCATTTAGTTTTTGTTTGCTTTCTCTGTACACAACCTTTGGTTGTATTAGCTATTTTTGTACAAGTCTTTCATCTTATTAATATTATTCATTTATATATATATTGTCACGACCTATCTCGGAAGTCGTGACGGTCCTAGGGTACGGGTGATGCATAAGCGACCAGTACCGCGTAGAACCCAATAAACTATTTATATAGCATGCATCAAACAAATAACATTCCAAAATAAATCTAGAATGCTGAAGAAAATTCGACAGCATATCCTCTAAAATTGGAATATGCCTAAGAAATCAAAACACATAAATAGCACTTCTATAATCATCATTCTCATCTCAAACATCATGATCCCTCTGGATCTCCAATCAATTTCAATATCATCATCTATCTCCAAAATCAATATATTTAAATAACATACATTTCAATCATATATAATAACTCAAACA
>CANXYC010989793.1:0-12431 GCA_948193065.1 Aleurites moluccanus
CCAAATCATGCATTTCGGCCCATAGGGGCTTTCTTCCTTATTCACCAATTTTTCCAATTCAAGCAATCAAACATCAATTCAACATGCCATATTAAGCTCTAAATACTCAAATGCAGAATTATTGAACCAATTTGTACACCATAACCCTAATCCCTATTCGGTCCTAAGTGACATTCAACACAACAATTTCAATTCATGCTTTAACATTCAATTCACCTCAAATTAGTCCATTAGGCATCATATACACATTCAATTGTTCAATCATAGCATCCAAGGCCATTTCCCCCAATTTTTTCCCCAATTCAATTCGGTCCAACATCACATTCAAAATCAAACATTCAATTCTCAAGTAAACCATTCAATTAGCATTCAAATAACATCAATTACAACTTCAATTGCTCAATTGGAACAAAGAAGCAATTTTCCCCAAATTCCCCTAAAGCAATTCGGTCCAAGTTCAAATTCCAAAATCAACACTCAATTGACAATTAAATCATGTAATTCATACATATTCAACACCAATTACAACACTAATTTCACAATTAAACAAAGAACCAACCCTTCCCCCAAAAACCCTAATCCATTCGGCCAAAAAGGGGGATTACAAACCATATATTCAAATCACAATTAAACCATCAAATTAACATCTATACAATACTAATTCCATCATCAATTGCTTAATTTAAACAACAAACCAAAATTTCCCCAAAAACCCTAACATGGTTCAGTCACCCTAGAATTTTCCTAACCAAAACAAAAATTCCTCAAACCTAGGGTCTAACCAACATTCAATCATCAAGAAAAACTAACAAACCAGAAAATTTAAACCTTACCTTAAAAATGTTGAAGAAACCGAAACCCCAAGCTCTCAAACAACCACCAACTAGAACCTTGAAGCTTGGATGAAGAAAGGATGAAGATAAGTTAGATTAATTTACCAAAACTTGAAGAAAACCTTCAAAGCTCCCTTAACCCTTCCATGGTTGAACCAAATGAAGAATGGAGAGGAAAGTTTCTGGTTTTTGAAGAAGGAACACGGTTTTTGAAGAAGGAAATAACAATGTGCAGAATTTTGGTCCTTTGTTTATTAGTTAGTGGGGTTTGGTGGTCCAATCTAGTGTTTTAAGCTCACAATAGCCACTTTAAGCCCCACACATGCAATCCTTTGATCCTAATGCACCAATACCTTGTTCTATAGGATTATGATTACCCAAATAGCTACTAACTCCCTCCTCCATCTTTTTCTATTACAATTAAGTCCTACAAACTTCCAACTAACTCCCTCCCATTTATTTCCTTATGCAATCAAGTCCTATTATTTTTCTAACCCAATTAAACTATTTTATTTTATTTATTTATTTATTTACCCTCAATTTATTTTCCCCCAAATAATTAATTTATAATAAATCACACATGTGAGACACAAATTAAATCATGTGACGTAATATCAATCAATCACTCATGTAAGCGCATTCAAATAAATCCTATAACACATGTAACTATCAATCACATATAAACGCATCAAGTAAATCATATATCATGTAATATAGTCAATCACATATAAACACATCAAGTAAGTCATAAATCACATAGAGCAACCAACCCAGATAAACACTCCTAACTCCAACTAGGGTTTAGGTGTTAGGGTTAGGGTTTCCAACTAGGGTTTCACCTAGGATATTACAAATAAGGCAATGACATCAATAGTATAGATAACAGTACATAGAACCAATATCAGGGTACAGTATAGCCAAAGAATACAATACAGGCTCGATATCATATGGAAAGACACATAAAGGGATGGACTATATGAAAAAAAATCATACAATCTCCAGTAATCAGTATGGACCATATAGGTCTCCAGTATCAGATCTGTATCAGTAAGCATAAGGCTGATTAGACCCTATGGCTAGGACCATAACCCCTCCTAGCTAGGGTATCAGTAATACAATATGCACATCGCCGACAGTATTTCCCCACTACCTTATTGGATCGGTAGCTTTGTCAAGCCATATAAGGGTCAATATAACAAGGGATACCATTATGCAACAATGACATCTATCAATCAATCAGTCCAATATCAATTAGTTCAATATCAGTCAATTCAGTTATGAATATGAACAATGGCAATGCTATAGATAATATACAATCAATGGTTATTGGTTTGGCAATTAAGAAAGACATGGAACAAAAGTTGGTTTGGTGATGGAAAACGGTAGGTCAATTGCCATGCCAACGTCGCTGGCAATAATGACATTCAAATGGTAGGTCTATGGAATACAAACCAATAGGCCAAAGGCAAATGAACTAGGCATTTCATTAAACATGTGGTGGGCATACAATGACAAGCCAATAGGTTAGGTTTAGGTGCAAACTTGACTTGCCCAATTCAATCAACACAAAGCTACATTGTCAATAAAGGTATAGGCATTAAAGAAACACAATTAAACAACATCAAAATGGGATCAAATGGCATGGAAATTCAAGCAAAAATCAAAGGAAAATGGACAATATGAATAGTGCAAACCATTCGGCCAATGATGGCTTTTTAGGGAAAGGTTCCAATCATCAATTCAATCAATTAGGCATGTTATATGATGCATTATAGACTCATTCAAATAGCTTTGAACAAGCCAATTCCACCAAAATCACCAAATGAAGCTTTATAACACACCTTTGTCAAATCTCCAATTCTACATTAAACAAACCACCAATCACTCATCTATGCACATCCAATTAACATATTCTAACATCAATTAACAAAATCTAACTCTAAATCATCAAGTCATTTCTTACAACTTCAATATAACTAGGCAATTTAGGGATTTCTAACAAAGGGCATCAATTGATGCAAATTAACATCAAACCCATCTAATTCAACCTAAATAACATCTAAATAAACTATTAAATCAAACAAACAAACTTCTTACCCAAATATGATGAAGTGGATGAAATCCTTTAAGCAATGAACCCTTGAATTCCTTTGCTCCTTTCTACAAATTGATAATGGAAATGAAGAAAGCTAAGTTGATTTGCTAGTTTTCCATCAATTTGTTTAAGAATTTAATAAGAAATGAAGAAGAAAATGGAGAAAGAAATCAAGAATGGTGGTTTGGACACCCTTAGGAAGAAGAAGAAGATGAAACAAATTTGGCTAAGGTGAAAATAAATAGAAAATTCATATGGTAAAATTACAACTAACTCCCCAAACTTTCATCTATTACACTTTGGTCCAAAATCTTCTGTAATTTATTCTGTCAATTCTGTTAAGATTTATTATCAGAGTGGGGAGTCAATAAGCTTATTTTAATTTATACTTATTTATAAAAATAGTTCTGGAGTCATTCTGTAACCCCGACCGATCAATTTTCACTATTTACCTTAAACTTCCTTATATTTACCATTTTGCCATTAGTTACTTTTTCAGTGTTCCTAAATGATTTTCACTTCTTTCTTTTTATCAAAATTACTCATAAATTATAGTGATCTTTTATCCTCAAATGAATTTCAGAAATTCTTTTGTTGATCGGACTGCTAATTTCTCGGCAGTGTTCTCGACACCGCCGCTTTCCAGAAAAGTAACAAGTTCGCTTTCTAACTGTGTCTCTAAAATTATTTCCCATCATTTCAAGACTAATGAACTACAAAATGAGAATTAATTCATGCATGTGAGTTAAGAATTTATAGGGTATTACATTCTACCCCCTACAAATAAATTCGTTCTCGAATTTAAATAAAACATACCTTACTGCTGGAATAGGAATGGATATTTGCTCCTCATCTCCTTCTCACTCTCCCAAGTGCACTCCTCTATGGACTGATTTCTCCAAAGCACTTTTACCATCGGGATCTGCTTATTTCGAAGCAGTCTGACTTGTCGATCAATAATCTCTACTGGAATCTCCTCATAAGACAAGTCATCACTGAGATCCACATCCTGAACCTCCAAAATGTGCGATGAATCCAATACATACTATTGCAACATAGATATATAGAAAATTGGATGTACGTGGCTCATACTGGGTGGAAGAGTCAATCTATAGGCCACACTACCAATCTTCTCAAGTATCTCAAATGGGCATATAAACCTTGGTGATAACTTACCCCTCTTCCCAAATCTCATAACACCCCTCATCGGTGAGACCTTAAGGAACACATGATCACCAACTGCAAAATATACATCATTCCTCTTCGGATCAGCATAACTCTTCTGCCTATTGAAGGCAGTCCTCATCCGCTCTCTAATCATAGGAACCTTTTCCATAGTTTCTCTAATTAACTCTGGCCTCTCTAGCTGCTTCTCTCCTGGCTCCACCCAACACACTGAAGATCTGCATTTCCTACCATATAGTGCTTCAAATGGATCCATACCAATAGAAGAGTGATAGCTGTTGTTGTAGGAGAACTCTATCAATGGCAGATAATAATCTCAGTTATCTTTGAAATTCAAAACACATAATCTGAGCATATCTTCTAAAGTTTGGATCATCCTCTCTGACTGCCCATCAGTATGAGGATGAAAAGTAGTACTGAATCATAACTGGGTACCCATAGCCTCCCGAAACTTCTGCCAGAATCGAGAAGTGAACTGTGTACCCCTGTCTGATATAATCACCAAAAGAACTCCATGAAGTCGCACAATCTTATCCACATACAACTGTGAGTACTGAGCTGCCGTATAACTGGTCTTAACCTCCAAAAAATGAGTAGACTTTATCAAACGGTCAACAATCACCCAAATAGAATCATAACCTCTTGAAGTCCTCGGTAGACCAACTATAAAATCCATAGTCACTTGTTCCCATTTCCACTCTGGCAACTCAATCTCCTGAAGTAGCCCTGATGGCTTCTGATGCTCGAACTTAACCTGCTGATAGGCTAAGCATTTAGATACAAACTGAGCTACATATCTCTTCATCCGAGGCCACCAATACACATCTATCAAATCATAGTACATCTTGAAAATCCCTGAATGTACACTGTATGCAGAATAATGTGCCTCCCTCATGATCCGATCTTGTAGCCCATCAAAATCTGGTACACATATGCGCTTCCCACATCTCAATATCCCATCCTCTACTGTAAACTCTATCATCTTCCCATTTTGTACCTCTCCCTTGAGCTTCAGTAGATAAGGATCCCTGTCCTGAGCCACTTTAATATCATCAATCAGTAGTGACTATACCCGAAATTGGGTTATCAGAGCCTAGTTCTGATCTTGGGATCCCAACTCCAACTCTACTCATAAATCTACCAACTCCCTCATCTCTCTGATCAATGGCCTCCTGCCAATCACAATATGAGCTAAACTGCCCATCGATTTCCTGCTCAGTGCATCAGCCACTACATTGGCCTTCCCTGGGTGATAAAGAATCTCGCAGTCATAATCCTTAAGAAGCTCTACCCATCTGCGTTGCCTAAGATTCAGATCCTTTTACTGAAATATATACTGTAGACTCTTATGATCAGTATATATCTCACATTTCCATCCATACAAGTAATGTCTCCAAATCTTCAAGGCAAAGATCACAGCCGCCATCTCTAGGTCATGAGTCGGATAATTTGCTTCATGTTTCTTTAACTGACGAGAAGCATAAGCAATTACCCTACCAATCTGCATCAGCACTCACCCCAAACCAATCTATGAAGCATCATAATACACAGTGAATTTCTCCCCCTCACTGGTGAGACAATATTTCAAAGTCTGGAAGCTACGGTCACACTCATCCGTCCAGACATACTGCTCATGTTTCCTCATCAATCTAGTCAGTGGAGCTGCAATCCGGGAGAAATCCTTCACAAATCTCCTATAATAACCAGCCATACCTAGAAAATTGCGAACCTTTGAAACACTGGTAGGCTGTGGCCAATTAGCAACCGCCTCAATTTTCTGAGGATCCAACTTAATCCCATCCTTACAAATCACATGTCCTAAAAAATACACTTCAGTTAACCAAAACTGGCACTTAGATAACTTAGCATACAATCGATACTCCCGAAGTGTCTGCAACATAGTCCTCAGATGCTCCACATGCTCCTTCTCACTCCTAGAATAGATAAGTATGCCATCAATGAATACAATGACAAACTTATCCAAATATGACCTGAACACCCTATTTATAAGATCCATGAAAGTAGCTGGTGCATTGGTCAACCCCGAATGGCAATACCAAGAACTCATAATGTCCATAGTAAGTCCTGAAAGCAGTCTTAGGTATATCACTCTGCTTAATCTTCAACTGATGATACTCAGACCTCAGATCTATCTTCGAGAAATGGCTAGCACCCTGCAACTGATCAAATAAGTCATCTATCCGAGGCAACATATACTTATTCTTCACTGTGACTTTGTTCAACTGTCTGTAGTCTATACACATCCTCAATGAGCCATCTTTCTTTCTCACAAACAGTACCGGTGCACCCCAAGGAGAACTACTTGGCCTGATGAACCCTCTATCCAATAGCTCCTGTAACTGTATCTTCAATTCCTTCAGTTCTACTGGAGCCATTCTGTATGGTGGAATAGATATCGGGTCAGTGCCTGTATGCACCTCAATCTCAAAATCTATCTTCCTATCAGGGGGCAATCCTAGCAACTCCTCAGGAAATACATCAAGAAACTCCTGAACTATCGGTATCTAATCCAACTGTACAGAAGATCTCTTTACATCCACTACATGTGCCAAATAGGCCGAACTCTGACAAATTTTCTGTAAAATTTATAAGTAATAACTGGGATTTTAACTATTACTAAATGGATTAAGAATGATTGATTGATAAATAGATTGTTTATGGGTTCTACGGATTCCAGTGACCTTAAGTCTACCCGTGCCCTAGGACCCTCGCGATCCAAAAGTGGGTCGTGACAATTGCAATGGTAACCAATATAAATTTAAGCAAAGCAATAAAAAGAGATTGAGTTAGAGAGAGCTTAGCAAATTTATAGTAGTTCGGAGCAAAACCCTCTTTTATGTCTATTTCTCTCAATATCAACCCGATATTGAAGTTCCATTATAAAGGGTTCACAACCCAACCTTTACAATAGTTTTCAAGGGATTTTTCCCTTTCTTACAATTGGCTTCCCATCAATCTAGTATTTCTCAACAAAGTAACAAGATGTTTAAAGTCAATGTCAAGACTTTATAATGCTTGACACAAAATTACAAATATAAGCACAAAAGCTTTTCAAATATCACAAGTTAGGATGAACACTAAAGATATAAGATATGAGCTCAAAGTATTCAAAACTACAAAGACTATGAAGATGAGAGCAAATTCAGTAGAATAGTGAGTTCTTAGCTTTCAAAATCTATTAAGCTTTTTTTTATGTTCAAAATATCATCTATTTATAGTCTTTAATATCTTGTAATAAATTACAACTGTTTGAGTTTCATTAAATGATGATCAGATCTTGAAAAATGTTACCAATGGCTATAAATTTCAACTAATCCGTCTGATAAGACATCCCAACCACATATAACGAGCTTTAACGAATAATATCACTCGTAAAATAACAAGCGTGAAGAACTATAATACTTGATACTCTTGCTCTCTGTCTCTTCTTCTTAATTCTTTAGTAATTCTTTTATAACAGACATTCTGATGAGTAACGGGTATTAAAATTACTTCTGTAACTTTTGCCCAATTTTGACAATCTTCCTATAACGGCTGTTACTGTAGCGTAATAGGCATTTTAGCATTGTAACAGATGTTACATTTTGTAATAGGCATTAAAACTATTTTTGTATCTCCTAGGACATTCTCATCAACAATTCATAACGGTCGATGCATGATCTTGTAAACAATAACTTAACATAGACACAAGCATATTGTATTTTTTGTATTTTTGTACAACTTAGATTAGAAATTATTAGATCAAATAATGCATAAAGTTAACTTAAAGAATCAAATAGTCATAAGATCAAACAAATGCAAGATTAAACATTTTTTCAACACAACACATGGATATTTAAGAGTGTGATGTTAAGATTCATGGATAATAATTAAGCCCTAAAATTTTAAATGATCTTATAAAGTATCTAGAGGGTTAAAAGTTAAACTGTTGAATTGAAATTTTATGGACCATAGTTTGACACTAATAGGTGTTTTTATATTTTATGAGGTGCAAGAGATTTGGACAGAGACGAAGTTCTTATAGATTCAGGTGGGTTTGGGCCACCCAATCGAAAAAAAAAAATTCATTAATTTATAAAAATAAATTTACTTGACCTATTTAATTATCATGTCCCAAAAATAAAATATGATGGTCTTAGGATGTGGGACCTGCCTACATAACCAACACCCGTAGAACCTCTACTATAAATTCATCAACCACTAGTTTTTATAATTCATCCCCATCTCAACTCCAACATATATTTCTCATATTTCAAACCATTATCAAGCATTTAACTATATAATCCATAATATGCTAATTAATTAACTTCCATTATATAACTACATATCATACACAATAATTACTAACTAGTATAGTTAACCATGAAGCTTCTAACATATAAAAAAAAGAGTTATGTTTAAAGATATTTACATAGTAAGGAAGTTTGGTTCCTTTGAAGAAAATGAAACCTCGAAACATCTACTATTTACCTCCGACTTGAAAAATGTCAAACCACTAAAGGGATGAGTTTTACAACTCAGTGAGCTATAAATATATTATTATGCAATAAGGTTAGGTAAAGGACAGAATAATCCTCAAAATGTTCATCTCAAAAGTAATAAGTAGCAAATAGAATAAACAATGTAGTCAAGGTCACATAATTTAATGATTAGGCAGAATGAAGAAAGAATAAAACATAACAGATATAAGGCCTCGTACTCATATAAATCTCATTAGCTACACTTTTAGTAGCTTAAACTCATGAAATGACATAAGGCCGATCAAATCTTATGGCTAGGACTAAACCCTTCCTAGTTAGGGTTAATAATTTAAGCAATGTGCACATTGTTGATGGTTCTCACCCACTACCCCATCAGAAGGTAGCTCTATCATGTCATTGGATATTCAATACAACAATGGCTATGGATACAATTAGGCTCAATTTCAATATCAATACAATAGGAAAAATCATATCAAATCAATTAATTCTCAATGTACAAATTTGATAAGAATAGGCATATTAACTATAATGCTATCTCAACTAATTAGGAAATTTCATTTAAAATGAGATTAATTTCAAATGGCTAGGCTAGGTTTATGTTCAATAAATATCAATGTGTCAAATGGCAATAAATCAAGGTTAAATATTTGGTGGATTAAAAGTTGGGTTCATTGAGGCATTTTAACAAACATATGGTGTGCAACAATTCAATGACAATTGGGTAAAGTTTTAGGGTAGTTTCATCAAAGCAAAATCATCACAAGTTAAGTACTCCATTCAAGGAACATCATAGGCATCTAAATATAATTCAAAAACCAAAGAAAATATAGTATAATTTGGTTGAAAAGCAAGCAAAATATCAAAGGGATGGGCTTAGGTAGGTTCGACCAACCAAGGGTAAATGGGGGGAAACTTCCATAATTTCAAATATAGCAAATTTCATGCATAACAACATATTTATAACTCACATCCACACTTTGTTGGTTCAAAATTATCTTAAAAGTATCCAAATTCACCTTAAAGCAATTTGTCCTTCTTCACCACCATCCCTATTCTTTTATTGATTTCTTATTTCTACAATATATATTTAGCATACTTTAGACTAATTTTAATATGAAAAATCATAATCTAAGTTTAGTTTCAATTAAACACTTCCATATCAAATTCTAGGTTTTGTCATATACATTAACTCAAGCTCAAATCAACTTATAGCCTAATATATGCTTCTACTTAAATAATCATATATAGCTATCATACTAATTATATTGAATGAAAAGGAATAAAGTTTAAATCAATTACCTTAAGTTTCTTCAAATTTTCAACTTAGCCTCTTTGAATTGTTTAGGGTTTGATGTAGAGTTTTGGTGAAAATTTCTAATGTCTAAGGTGTATTTAGGTGTCAAATTAGATATAAAAATTATTAAATACAAGTTTGGAGTGGATTTAGTGGAGGAATTTTTTTGTTAGAAGAGAGAAAAAAGGAGGGGAGGGGAAGAAGAAATATTCAACCACCATAGGAAGAAGAAGAAATAAATTTTTGGCTTTTTATGCATTTTCTAGAATTAGTAGATTTTTATGCAATTATTAATATTTATGATTTAAACTCCCAATTTTTATTATTTACAAATTGACCAAAAACTTTTAAGATTTATACTTTGACCCCAAATTTTACTTTTAGTACTACTATCTTCCATAGTTTGCATTTCATGAGAAATTTAGGTTCCACAATTTATTTGGTAAAATTCTATGTTAAATTATATATTTTTGGTGTAAAATATGAAATTTAGGTACTAAAATATTATTTTACCTTAAACTGTCTAATTAGATACTAAAAAGTCAATTATACTAGTTCTAAGGCTCTATGTGTAATTATGAAAAAAGAATCAGGGTATTACACTTTATCCCCTTCAATAAAATTCGTCCTCAAATTTTAACTAACATACCTCACTCGTGGCATAATTGGAGATATCTGGTCCACATATCATATTTACTTTCCCACGTACACTCTTCTATCGAATGATTCTTCCATAGAACTTTAACCATCGATATCGTCTTATTCTGTAGTTGCCTAACTTGTCGATCCACTATTTTGATTGGCATTTCTTCATAAGTTAGGTCTTCATCTACTTCGATGGCCTTTGGTTGAAGCACATGTGATGGATTTGAAACATATTTACAAAACATAGATATGTGGAAAACTGGATGCATGTGAATGATTTGTGGTGGAAGTGCCAGCTAGTAAGAAACATTGCCAACATTATCCAAAATCTCAAATGGCCAGATATAACGTGGTGATAGCTTCTCTTCCTTGCCAAATTGCATCACGCCCATCATTGGTGAGATTTTGAGAAACACATGGTCACCTACAATAAATTGAACATCTTTGTACTTCAGATCTGCGTAATTTTTTTGTTGGCTAAATGTTGTCTTCTGTAATACCCAAGGAAGCCCCACCTTATATGCATGATTTAATTTTCAGTTTATGGTTTAAAAGCATTGAAATGATAGGAAATAATTTTAGAGATACAGTTAGAACATAAATGAAATACTTTTTCGGAAATCGTCGGTGTTGGAAACACTGCCGGAAAAATAGCAGTACGGCTAATTTAAGAATTTTTGACCCAAACTTGGGGTATTAAAAAAGTTAATTTTATATGAAATTATGGTGAAAAGAAAGAGTTGAACAATATTTTGGAACACTAAAAATAAGAGTAATGACAAAATTATAAATAAAGACAACTTTGGGACAATTTTGGAAATCCACTATCTGGAATCCAGAAATGACCCGAAACTATTTTTAAATGATAGAATAACTTAAAATAAGATATTTCACTTCCCACACTTGAGGTTAAATGTAATATCTTCCATTTTTGAAGTGTATTTGTTGATTTTATATGTTTGGAGAATTTTAAATTTTAAATGAGAATATTGAAAATTTCAGAAAAACTTTTGTTTTGGGTCGCAGCAGAATTCAGTGTTGACCATTACTTGATCTTAAAGACATAATTTGGTAAAGTGTAAAATATGAAAGTTGTTAATTTATGTCTTAGCTATAAATTTGTAAAATGGTGTGGTGAAATTCTGTGAGTGTGATAAGTTGTGTCTAATTGAGTAAGGCTGGTATGGTTGAGAATTTCTGCAGGGATGCAGTATATGTTTGGAATTTCTGGGAATGACTGAGACAGAATCAGCTGAAGAGGTAAACATAACAAATGTTTCTTTGTATGTTGAGATAATGCCTGTAAAATTTCAGAATTTTTGGATAAGTATATCTCAGTGGAGAGTATTTTGTATCAGGGATGTTCGGTTGGATTTTGACGCAGGAACTTGGGTGACTTTTGGAGAGTCACTACTGTCTGTATATTGATTAGTTTGATATGAAATTTGGATATATTGTGCTTCTATCTGTTGATTTTAAGTGGCAAGAAGAATTGATAAGTTTGAATTTTTGTAGCTCATTTGCGAGCTAGCTTAAGGTGGGATGTTCAGGCAAGAGTTTAACTTAAAAGTATTGATTATGGAGAGCCAGCCTTATGCGAGAAGGCATTTCGCGGACTGGCAATGCGAGGTGGCATTTTGGCGAAATGGCAAGAAGCTTTTGGCAAAGAGCTTTGGTGAAGAGCTTTGGCGAGAAGCTAAGGCGAAGAGGAGTTGGCGAAGAGGTATTGTGCGAGGAAGCATTGTGCAAAGAGAGATGTGCGAGGTGGCAGTTCGCGGAGAAGCGAAGAGGCGAAGGCGCATCGCCGAGGTGGCATATGCGAGGACGAGTTGTGAGGAGAGTTTGGTGAGGCAGCATACGTGAGGTAGCTTATGCGA
>CANXYC010990075.1:0-17802 GCA_948193065.1 Aleurites moluccanus
TTCAGCATTTTCGTAATTATTTGGGTTATATTTGATTGTTGCATATCATTTAGGTTGTCATTTGGGTTCTACGCGGTACTGGTCGCTTATGCATCACCCGTACCCTAGGACCGTCATGACTTCCGAGATAGGTCGTGACACTTGATCATTCGGTCCACAATGGCAATTGGAATCTCTTCATACGTCAAGTCTTGTTGAAGATCCACTGCCAGAAGTTATAGCACATGAGAAGGGTCGACGACATACTTCCGAAGCATCGATACATGGAATACCGGATGCACACTATCCATGCTAGGTGGGAAAGCTAACTTGTTTGAAACCTTTTCAATCTTGCTCAGAATCTCAAAGGGTCCAATAAATCATGGAGATAGCTTGCCTCTCTTGCCAAACCGTAAAACCCCTTTCATTGGTGAGATCTTTAAAAATACTAGATCTCTAATGGAAAACTGAAGGTCTTTTCTCTTTGGATCAACATAACTCTTTTGACGACTAAAAGTCATCTTTAATCTCTCTTGAATCAATGGAATCTTTTCTGATGTATATTTTATCAATTCTGGTCCTTCGATATACTTTCCTCTAACCTTATCCCAACACAAAGGAGATCTACATTTTCTGCTATACAAAGCCTCACAAGGGGACATCTGAATCGTGGAATGGTAGCTGTTGTTGTAGAAAAACTCTATCAAAGGCAAATGAGTATCCCAATTTCCTCCAAAGTCTAGAATGCACATTCTCAACATGTCTTCTAAAGTTTGGACGGTCCTCTCTGATTGACCATCTGTTTGCGGATGAAACGCGGTGCTGAAATCAAGCTGTGTACCTAAGCACTCTTGAAATTTCTGCCAAAATTTTAAGGTGAACTGAGTACCTTTATCTGAGATGATCGAAACTTGAACTCCATGAAGCTTAACAATCTCATCAACATAAATATGTGCATATTGAGGAGCCGTATAAGTCATCTTGACTGGTAAGAAATGAGCCAACTTGTTTAATCTGTCAATAATAACCCATATTGAATCATGGCCTCTTAAGGTCCTTGGCAGTCCAATCACAAAATCCATAGTCACCCTCTCCCATTTCCATTATGGCAATGGCAATTGTTGAAGTAATCTCGAAGGTTTCTAATGCTCGAACTTGACTTGTTAACAAGTTAGGCATTTAGCTACATATTTTGCAACATCCCTTTTCTTTCCACTCCACCAATAGGAATCCTTAATTTCATGGTACATCTTTGTTGCACCTGGATGTACGTTATACTTGGCATGATGTGTTTCCTTAAGAATCATATCCCTCAAACCATCAACTGCTGGAACGTACAACCTGCTACCATGTCTTAATATACCATCAGTCACAGTAAATCCTGGAGCTTTTTTCGATCCTACATTGCTCTTTATCTTCACCAACTGAGGATCTCTGTCTTGACTTCTCTAATATGATCAATGAGAACCAGCTGGACTTGGAAATACGCTAAAAGTACTCCTGAATCTGACAAATCCAAACTGATTCTCATATCAATCCCTGCACTTCCCTCACTAATGATCTTCTACTCATTTGGATATGGACTAAGCTTCCCAAAGATTTTCTGCTTAAAACATTTGCCACTACATTAGCTTTTCTTAGATGGTATAAGATTTCACAGTAATAATCCTTAATCAATTCAACCCACCTTTTTTTGCCTAAGATTAAGATCTTTTTGCTGAAATATATATTTCAAACTCTTATGATCTGTGAAAATCTCACATTTTCTCTTTATACATATAATGTCTCCATATCTTTAAGGCAAACACAACTGCAGCTATCTCAAGATCATGTGTAGGGTAATTCACCTCATGCTTCCTTAGCTGCCTAGAAGCATAGGCTATCACCTTACCATGTTGCATAAGCACACAACCAAGCCATACTCTTGATGCATCACAATACACCGCATATCCTCCTTCACCAAATGACAAGGCTAAGATAGGTACTGTGGTGAGATAAGTCTTTAACTTGTGGAAACTCTCTTCGCAAGCATCCTCCCATAGGAATTTTACTAGCTTCTAAGTAAGCTTGCTCAAAGAAGCTGCAATCTTAGAAAAGTCTTGAACAAATCTCCTGTAATACCCGGCTAAACCCAAAAAACTTATAACTTCTGAAACATTTGTGGGTCTAGGCCAACCAAGAATTGCCTCCACCTTTCTAGGATTAACTTCAATCCCATCCTTAGTCATTATGTGCCCTAAATCCCACCTTCCTAAGCCAAAACTCACACTTTGAAAGCTTAGCAAACAACTGGTGCTCTCTCAAAGTCTGCAACACAATCCTAAGGTGCTCTTCATGTTCTTTCTTACTCATAGAATACACAAGAATGTCATCCATGAATACAATGACAAACTTATCCATAAATGGCTTGAACACCCTATTCATCTAGTCCATGAATGCGGCTGGTGCATTAGTCAGTCCAAATGGCAACACTAAGAACTCATAGTGTCTATATCTGGTTCGAAAAGTTGTCTTATATATATCCTCATCCCGAATTCTCAACTAATGATAACCCGACCTCAAGTTTATCTTGGAGAAATGACTTGCACCTTGCAATTGATCAAATAAATCATTTATCCTTGGTAAAGGATACTTATTCCTGATAGTTACCTTGTTGAGCTGCCTGTAATCTATGCATAATCTCATAGAACCATTCTTCTTCTTTACAAAGAGTACAGGTGCACCCCATGGTGAATTGCTGGGTAGGATGAATCCTTTGTCAAGCAAATCTTGTAATTGAGTCTTTAACTCTCTCAATTCCACTGGTGTCATACAGTAGGGAGGAATAGAAATCATATTTGTGCTAGATAGCAACTCAATACCAAATTTTATCTCTCTATCTGGTGGCAACCCAGGTAACTCTTCAAGAAATACATATGGAAACTCATTAACAACAGGAATCTGTTCCAAATCTTTTACTTCCTTTTGAGTATCTCGGACATAAGCCAAATATCCTTGGCATCCCTTCTTCATCAATTTCCTTGCCCCTAAGGCTGATATCATATTATAGGATGCTTCGCTCCTCTCCCCTTAAAATTCAAATTCCTCACCTGAAGCTAACTTGAAAACTATTTTCTTTCCATTACAATATATGGTAGTATAGTGCTTAGACAACTAGTCCATGCCTAAAATCACATCAAATTCCAATACAGGCAATTCAATCAAATCTACATTTAAGTTCTTGCCACCTATACTAACCACACATGAGAGATAAAAGTTTTGAACTTCAATCTCTTCTCCAAAGGAGTAGAAACAACCAACACAGTGTTAAGCAACTCACAGGGCACATGCAATTTCTTAGCAAAACATGATGACACAAAGGAATGTGTAGCTCCTGAATCAAACAACACTTTAGCATTCAAAGCTTGAATTGGAAGAATACCTATAACAACAGTATTAGATGCCTGGGCCTCATGCTGTGCTAGAGCAAAAACTTTGCCTCTGTCTCTACCCATGGGAATTGATCTCGAAGCCTGAGCCACATGCTGACCTGACTCTCTACCAGCCTCAATAGTCCAGCCCACAATGCCTCAGCCTGCACATGGCTGCTGATTAATACTCCTCTCTTTATTCATCTGAACTGTGGTCTGAGAAGCCTGAGGTCTACCTCCAAGGGATAATTGTGGACAATTCTTGAGCAAATGACCTTGCTATCCACACCTAAAGCATGCTCTTGATGCATTGGCCACTATGAAATTTACCACATGTAAGACACAAAGATTTAGGAGTCCTAGATGGTGCAAAGCTAGATGAACCATGGCTCATCTGAGAAGTGGATTCAGGAGTAGTCTGACTCTTCTGTAGTCTCTCTGAAGATTCTCTATACCCACTCCTAGAAACTGACTGATGAGTCACTCCTATACTTTTCATCCCACTTTCTTACTTAGAAGAACTGCCTGCTTTAAATCTCTTCTTCTCAACTCTTTCGGATCTAGCTTCCATCTCTTTATTCTCAATTATCCTAGCCTTATCCACCAGCTTAGAGTAAGAGTCAAACTCAAGAGCAGCTAGGAGTTTAAATAGTGGAGCCACTAATCCTTTGTGAAACCTTTGAATCCATACCGCTTCTGTAGGCACCAGAGCTAGAGTAAATTTTCTTAATTGACTAAACTTCCTAGCGTACTCTGAAACACTCATACCGGGTGTTTGGACTAATCTTTCAAACTCCATAGATTTAGCTTCTCTCACGCTCTCTGGAAGAAATTTATTCAACACCAGTTCTTTGAATCTCTCCCAAGAAAGATCTTCATTTTCTCGAAGCATACCAGCAATACTTCTCTTAAACCAATCCTTGGCCTCAGCTTTCATCAAGTAGCCCACAAACTCTATCGCTCTTCTATTAGGAATCCGCAGAATCTGAACCTTCTCTTCGATTTCTTCTGGGAAATCTGTAGGATCCACCTCACCTCTATACTCTAAGGGCTTAAGATTAATAAATCTCTCAAATGATACCTCTTCCTCTTGACGTACAGTGGGTGGTAGAACTGCTGGAGGAATAGGAATTTCAGGAGCCTATACTGGAGGTACTTGCTGTTGCCTTTGCTGAGTAATGAACTCAGTTATCATTGTATAGTTCCTTTGCAACTGTTCCAATTTCTGCGCCATATTAACCACATCTATTGGTGGCATAGGAGGAACTTCATCTCCTCCATTTCCACCCACAAAGCCTTCTTCAAAAGGCAAATCTCGCCTAGGATGACCTCGACCTCATCCTCTACCACGGTGAGGAGGCATCTCGATACTGATAAGAAGAACAAACAAGATCAGACACATTACGCACACTTAATGCGGATATATATATATATACCAAAGGAAAACACAACATGGACGAGACATGAATCCTATGCTCTGTAATTATCTTAATCAACACTTATACTAGGCTCATGCACATTTATCTATTTTCTATCTTAAGGATTATAAACCTACAGACTCTAGTGGTGCGACTGTCCGAGGGCAAGGGTAGGTTTAAGGGCACCATAAACTCGTAGAACACTCATATCCTGGATCTCATACACAATACATTTCCACACCATATATAGATATCATTATAAATATTCATTTCTATAATTCATGAAATAACCAATTGTACACTTACAGTCATTATCATATAATTTCCTCTTGTTCCTTACCGATCAAAAGATACATTCCACATCAATAAGGAACAAAGGCAACCTAATTGTAATAATTTAGTCATCAAAATAATACCACTCTTAACATCTAATTACGGAGCTTTAGAGTATACTCCTCATACATACAATACCATAATACAAACTTATGAATATTTATATATATACATATATCTGTATCTCAAAAGAATTACATAGAGTCATCTTGGAGGAATGATTTAAGAAGCTCTGTCTTCTAAATTAGCTCCCTCTCGAGCTACACTATCACCTAAAATCCATAGAAGAGGAGTGAGCTTTCAACTCAGTAAGATATAAACATGCAAATAAAGGTCAAGTCAAAGGATCATGGATAGGAAATATCATAAGGTTATGCTTACAAGAACATAAGTACTCCCAATCGAATAACACTATCAAATTGTATGATAGAACTGCAGAGTGCATCAGTAGCCTTGCTACCTATCACAACAGAGCGCATCAGTAGCCTTGCTACCTTATTGCAAATGTATACTTGCCCAGGCATATGCCTAGAGCTCATGGTCCCCTCTAGGTGGAAGACTGATAAAAATCCTATCAGTTAGGTTCCTAAAGTGCATGATGGACCAATGAATTTACTTTCATTGGGAAAAATGTTCTGTATATATACATATTATGGGTCATATAGCTTGGATTTCACAAGAAATAATATTGGTCGCAAGACCATCAACATATAAACATGAAATCATTCAAGTTAACAAATAGGCCTTATATAGATTTGGTCCAAGGAAGAACGACCAAGCCATTTTCACATATATAATAATTACATGGGATAAATTTATCATTTACTTGAGAATATCATGAAAATGTCAATAAATGGTTGCACAGTATAATATTTCGAAATAGAAAATCATTTAAATGGATATTATGAAGAAGTTAACATTCAGTTTCAAGAAAGCAGTGTGCATATGCCATGTTTATACTTACCTCAAGAAATTTATCCTTGAATTTCTCTTAATCACTGGTACATTCAATAAATCTCCTCTAATTCCTTGAGTCCTATTCTCCTATGATATTTCCCCAAATACTTAAAATTAGGGTTTTCTCAATTAATAATACATAATATGATTCCTTAAAATTTTTACTATCTTATAGTCTCTATTATTGTTTACTATCATTAATTTAATTTATCCCTTATAGAAAATCTGGAAATTTGAATATACTTACTATTCGCGTCACTATTCATCAAATTTCATAATTTCTGATATCTTCCATATTACTCAAAATTAGTAGCCTTAATGCTCATAAAAAGTGCTATGCACTCATAATTAATTATTCTTAACTACCAGAGATCTTAATCTAAAAGAAAAATGAAATTTGGAGAAATTACCTTATTCCCCAAAAATCAATTCTAGAAGAATCCAAGCTTGGAATGATGATCTAATGCCTTGAATGTGATAATTTAATGATCTATTGCATTAACTCCAAGTATTAATGCACTAGAAAAAAAAAATGGCATAGATTAGATAGATAGGAGAAGAAATGAAGAAGTAAGAAAGAAAAGGAAAGAAGTTATCGTGAGAAAATGGCTAATGCTTCTCCCTTTAAATAAGCCACTGCCTCACTAATCCTTCTTCTCCAAATCCCTTTTCTTCCAAACTCTCTTCGCAGAACTCCACCTCGGCAATTTTGCCTCGCCAATCTCACTTCGCATAATTCCTCCTCGCAGAATGCCACTTCGGCAATTCCGCCTCGGCAATCCCACTTCGCAAAATGCCTCCTCGCAAAATGCCACCTCGGTAATTCTGCCTCGACAATCCCACTTCGCATAATTCCACCTCGCAGAATGCCACCTCAGCAATTCTGCTTCGCCAATCCCACTTCGCATAATTCCTCCTCGCAAAATGCCACCTCGGCAATTCCGCCTCACCAAATGCCACATCGCCAAATGCCACTCCAACAAATGCCACTTCGCCAAATACCATCTCGATCAGCCTCTATCCATCTCGAAATCTAGGAGCCAGCTCGCATTACCTATATCTGCCAAGCTGGAAACCTTCCTCGCTAACTCACACTAACCCAGCTCGCAAATGAGTTTCAGGCATCCAAACTCCTCCATTCTCTTTGTCACTTAAAATAGGCGCTCAAAGGGTTCAACATATCAAAAATTCATGTCAAAAGGATCTATACCATTTATAATAAATTTCTAAATTACATCCAGACTTTTCTCAGTCTCCACATCTCAGAATAAACAGCAAACTCAGGCTTACTGCAGGAAATAAAGAACTAGACAAGTTCTGATCGAGAAAGTCTATGTCCTCACACACAGAACCTTACAAAACTGGTTTGCAAACTAAAAATATATATATATATCTATAACTCTTATGATTTACACTTTTTCAAATTATTCCTGCAAAAAAAAATTCCGAAATTCTCCAAATAATAATTTATCCACAACATGCAATAAAATAATAATAATAAAAAAAAATGTAACAAGTATTACACCTCTGGAAAATGGACACACTTGATCAATCCAGTTAGGGTATGGTTTCATGTGCATTGGTTTAACATTATCTCTGAAATCTAAGGATTAAATACATAGGTTGTAAGGAGCCATCAATTAAAGAAGTGAATATTTAGGTTTGAGTGAATAGTCAATTCAGAAATGATGACTACAAAATATTTAAAGCAAAAAGAGTATTTATTGATATATGTGATAAAACCCTAAAATGAGTTTACAATAGTATTTATAAAATGTATTTACAGGTATTTTTGTAATCACAAAAGTTAAGTAAAAAATCCTAATATAATCCTGCGGTTTACATAATAATTGGATCATTATGTACATACGGTAGAATGCAATAAATCTGAATTTATTTATATGGATCACTTGAGACTCAACCCAATGAAATTGGCCCAGCTGCCAATTTTAGATCGGTGTTAACAACCCTCTAAATCCAGAGAAAAACTCACTTCAAATAAAATTATGACGAAAATTACAACCATGATATAATCGCATGAAAAAAGAAGGGTAGCAAAGAAAAAGATAGAGGGATAGTTTGGACTAAAAGCGGAAAAGTTATATTTTTTAACTTTTATTTCAATTAGGAATCCTAATTAGAATGACAAATCATTTGAGTCATAACATATGACGATTTTTTTAGAAAATAAAAAATAAAATAAAATATTTTGCGAATCATGTGAATTGAGGGAAATTATTTTTCTCTTTACTCTCTTTCTAGTTACTTCATTTTCTTTGGCCTTTTCTTTTGTTGTCGGAAATTAAAAAAAAAAAAAAGACTAGACTAAGAAAATCAATGGTGGAGCCATTGAAATTGGGTCCTTGACTCTAAAGTTTGGAATTACACACCATAAAAGGCTATCCATTAAAAGATCATATTTATGTTTATAAGCAATGTTCTTAGACCCAAAAAAACCATTGAATGTAAGTGGTAATAGGTTCAAGCAAGGTTCAACCGATTGAATCGAGAGTGATTAAATTAATATTATATACTAGAAAAACATAAATTAATATACTAATGTTAATTAGTTTAATGTTAATTCTTTAATTTTATTTTTAAATTCAATTTAATTTTCATAAATAAAAAATAAATAATTTTATATATAATTTTTGCTCAGTTCAATATTTTATTATTATTTCTATTCACTTTTATTTTAAAAAAATTTATACAATTTTAATATTTTATTTTATTTAGTTTCATATAAATTTAATTTAATTTATAATTATTTATTTTAATTTAATATTAGTTTGATGATTTTGAAATCTTGACTTATTATAATATGAATGATAATTTATTTTTATTTAATTTTCAGATAATATTATAATAACTTTATTATTATTATTTTTTTATTATGATATATTTCATTTATACAACTAATAATAATAATAATTAGAAAAAAAAAAGAGCAAAAGTTTTAAAGTTGAAAAGTTCCAAGTTCACGCCAAAACCAAAATGACATCATTTTGTGTCTCTCTAAATGACATCTTCTCGAATAAAATATAATAAAAAGAATTTTAATAATAAAATGCATTGTTTTAAATGGATCAAAATGATGCCATTTTAATCAAGAAATAAATAAAAAAATAAAAAAACTTCACCCATTCGACCCGAAAAATTCAGCCTGGATCGATTGAGTTTTTAGATTTTGATATGATTTTTGGGGACAGAAAATTGAGCACCGGATTGGACATTCAATTTATTCTCAATTTTTTTATTGAACCGATTGATCTAGTTTGATTTTCAAAACACTTCTCATATGCAAATTGTAATAACCCGAACGATTATAATAGGAAACCCAAATCGAGTAGATTTTTTTTTGAATTCTTCAAAGAGCAATAACAGAAAATTAATTAAGGACAATGAAAAATAGACATTAAAGTGAATTATAAAATTTAAATGAGAATTAAATCGAATAAAATGGGCAATATGAACATAGTTGAAAATGCTAGAGTATTAAAAATTGTAGTAAAGTAAATTGAAAATACTTAAGAGTTAATTAATTAATTAATTACTAATTAATCAATGATTAGCTTAAAAAGTCAACAAAAGTGGCTAAATATATATATATTATTTCTATAATTTTAAAATGATTTAATTTTATGATTTTTTTCTTTATTTCTTTTTCTTTATTTCTTTTTCCCTAATTTTCCTATTGGATTATTTGTTATACAAATAGATAAGTATGACAAAGAAGCCATCATCTTCTTCCTTTCTTCTTCATGGCTGAAATTTACTAGCTCTCTCCAGGGGATTTTTTTTTTCTTCTAACTTCCTAAAATCACTTTATCTAGCATAAATCCTTTCACAAATAATATTTTCCCCAATACCTAATTGAATTATTTCGATTTAGATAGAGATTTGGAGCAATTTTTCTTGAAGGTAAATTTCTTAACAAGTTTTGAAATTCATTTTTGATAAGTTATTTGAATGATTAAATGATAGGATGATATTTCTATAGTAGAGAAATTGATTAGGAATTCTGAAATTTTTCATCTCAGAAATTTTCTGTGGCTTGACAGGAACTTTGGACTTCATTTTCGTGCCCTTAAGAGTAGAATATGAAAATATGCAAAACTCGAAAGTTATAGCTGTGTATATGTAGAATATATGTTCTTTAGAATATTTTGACTGAATACTTATGTGTTGGGAGATATGGGTATACAAACATGACTGACTTAGATGGGGTTTCATTTCTATGAAATTCCTTAGACTCAGTAAAAAGTTGGAGCTAAATTTTGAGATATTAATATAGTAATTTGACAATATTCAAAACATAAAAGTTGTATATATACATGTTAGAAATATTTTTTCTATTGAAAGTTTTTTAAAATTCTCATTGTATTGTTAACTATGGACCCCTAAGACAGACTGACTCAGGTTAGGAATTTCAGAAATATAATCTTTCTGAAATTGGTAAATATAAAGACCTTAAGATCAGAATCAGGGGAAAGTAAAAACATAAGAAATGTTTCATTATGTCTTAGCTAAAATTCAGTAAAAATAGAGTAGTATTTGGACCTACACATAATGAGTTATAAGTGAAATATCAGGGTATGCTCGGGTAGAAATTTTAGGATTTCTGAATGTTGTCTAGAATTTAGGTTTGCTTATTGTATTTTAATGTAATTAGGTTTCTAAGTTGAGATTTATGCTTGTTATAGCTGCACAAAGGAGAGATAAAGGAAAACACAAGGAAGTGAAAGACCACCCTTTTAGTTTGTGCTAGGTGGTTGGACACATTGGATTTTTGGGGTGAGTAACATATATGTTTCTTTACTTGTTGCCTGTGCATATTGTTTCCTTGAATCTTCCCTAAGAAATTGTATTATTATTAAAGTTTCTTGATTATGTAACTATTGTTAATTGAATCCTTAATATATATAAATATATTGATTGATGTTCATTATTGGACAACATTTTTATTTACCCTATATATGGGACCATTTACAGTACTACTCTCCCGGTGGAGTAGATATTTGTTCATCGGGCATTATGCATAGTATATTGTATTAGAGACCCTATCTAGGAGGAGATTAAGGTCCTAGACATACAGTATGATCAACTGTATGACTATTGACATGCAACTTAATTGTAGTCTCTGTCCATTATTCATTGGATTTTGCTAACTGTCATGGATATAGAACAATTGGTTCACAGTCTTTTCTTGCAAGTGACCAATATTATTGATTATATGATTTTCCTATTGAACTATATTGTACTTGAAATTTAATATTGAATTCCATTGGAAACCTTGTTTCTTGGCATTGATATTATTATCTTGGTATATTGTAATTTGTTATTGAATGATCCTTATTGTGAGCACCTAGCCTCGCAAGTGAGGGAATATATATGTTATTCACTGAGATTTGTTTCACCCTATTGTGGTTTATCCTTTTCAAGGTTTGATAGATAGCGACGATTCCATTTCCTCTCCCTTCCTTCAGAAGTGAAATTTTCCTTATATAAGTAATGACTCCTTATTTGTATTTATGGATCTTTCTATAGTAGTTCCATGATATGTAATAATGCATTTTGGTAATGACAATGTAAAATGAAGCTATGTTACTGAGATGTAATTATTACACTATATATGCAGTATAAAGTATTGGATTGGAGAAAATGATAATAAATGTGGCATGTACATTATAGTATGGGATGAGTATAGGATTAGAAGTGCTGATTCGTACAGGTTGTGTTAATGTTGGTTATAAAGAGAGGGACTTTGGGTCCTGGGTATTAGATTGTAAAAGTAAAGTAGTTATGGCAAATTTTCTATAGAAATGCAAAATGGAGTTCTACGGGTTTAAGTGGACTTATGCCTTCCCCATACCCTAGGACCGTCATATCTCTTAAATGGGGGGTGTGACACAAATAAATTGGATAAACCCGCAAAACTAGGAATAATTTGCACAGACTGTAATTCAAATATGGAAGACATTGAATTTCATATCTTTCCAATTCATGACTTTCGGTTCCATGGATTTTGAATCCATCAATTCTCACTTTGATTTTGGATTATGATTACTCAACCCTCTCAAATGTCTTTGATATGTAGATTTATTGAAGCTTGGGTTTCATAATAGTTGGGTTGAGCTTGTTATGACTTTAGTTACTACTGTTTCTTTTCGAGTTAATTTTAATTGTAGCTTATTGGGTCCAAAAATTCCTTTAAAGGGTTTGCGTCAAGGGGATCTGATTTCACCTTATTTATTTATATTATTTATCGAGGTTCTTTTTGCATTACTTACCCGTGCAGAGAGGCAAGGTTAGATCCATGGTTGTAAAGTTTGTAGAGGAGCACCGTATTTATCTCATTTATTATTTGCAGATAATAGCTTCTTTTGTGTAATATTATGGAAGAACATATGGACTTAAATGAACCATAGTAATGGAAATTAAGTAAACTGAATATAGGGATACATCTAAGAAAAAAAATTTCTTGAAGAAACCCTAAAAAATGATAATAAGAAGCATCAATCGGTGATTGATTTTTAAAATATTTCTAAGAGTTTCTTTATTAAAACCGATTGAGGATACCTTAATTTAGGTTGTTATTAATCTAGGTAAAATAATTTGGGACCAATATGGAGTTAATATAGTCAATGTATAGTGAAAATAAGAAAGATGTGTAGAAAAATCCTAATTTAGAGCACCTTTTGGTATTAGATTTTTAATTTATTTTTGAGAGTTCCTTTGCTCAAATTTCTTCAAATCCGTTAAATTAAATAAAATATTGATCAATTAAAAATAAATTAGAATGAATATAACATTAGTAATATGATTTAATAAAAGAATGAAAAAGGTTCAAAGTTAGCGTAGGAATTAAAGGATGGCAAAGTTGTAAATATGTAAGGAAGGTAAGGGCAAAATGGGAAAGACATAAAAGTGGTGGGACCCACCATCTCTAATATTTTCTTATACCTAAAAAAGGACTAGAAAATTCTTGAAAAATCTTCAAAATGGCCGAATGACCTAGGCTCCCATTTCTCAAATTTCTTTCATCTATTCTTCTAAAATTTCTCTTATTCCTTAATCAAAATCTTCAAGCTATAGATTAAGAATTGTTTAGCTAACCAAAGTAAACTATTAGAGAGTTGTATAAGGAGTTAAATCAAGACTTAATATAGAAAATTAATGAAGAATTCAAAAAGTGGAAGTTATGAAGAAGTGAAACTTTGATTAAGGTAAATCCCAAAACTTAAGCTTTTAATTCATTTTAATGACTTATATGATTGGAATAGCTAAGGAACTAAAGTACTTGAGTTGAATATATGATGATATATGGATGTAGGGTTAGAAGAAAAATAAATTAGATAAGGTTTAACTTTTGAAGACTATGTGTTAAGAACTAATCAATTTAAACATGATTGCTATAAGGGGTTTAGAGATTCTGAAATTTGTGTTAGAACAAAAAATTGTAACTAAATTTTTATGATCTTAGAAAAAGATTTTGAAAGAGTATAAAACATAAAAGTTGTAGATATATGTCTTAATTATATACTTCTGAAACGGTTTTGCCAAATTTGATGTGTGTCAAGTGATATTAAACCCCATGTAGGACTAGTTAGATTGTAAGTCTTACTGGAAATTCAGATTTAATGAATTAATTTGAGGATCTTAGAAACTGAATTAGGTAAAGTGTAAAACATAAAAATATTCATTTATATGTGAACTATATGACTATAAATCAGTTTTTAAAATGGGTATGCACGGTTTGAGTTATAGTCATATAATAGGGTATGTCCTGATGGATGTTATTAAGTTGCATGGTTGATTTTAGAACCAAAAATTATGTCATACTTAGAATGATATGAATTTTGGATATGTTAGATTTTCATATGTCTATTTTAATTGGGAAAAAGAATTCAAGTAATTAGACATGTTTAACTTAAAATATAAATAGTAGATGCAGGGCTTCCAAAGATATTACTCAACTAAATTTCTAAGATTAAAATCTAGGTTTAGGGTTTGAAGAGAATTAATTTAATTCAAGTTAAACTTATTGTAATTCCATGAATAATGAGTTTTAAATTATGTTTAATTAATGTGTAGTTTCAAGGAAAAGATGGTGGTAATAATGAAGTGGATGAGTACCTTGAATGATGGTGAGGATCATATGAGCTTAATGTGAGAATCAAGGCAAAGATTATATTTTGGCTAATCAAGGATTAAAGGTGAGTCATAAATATGTTATTGTGCATGATTGTAGATATTTCTTGAATTATTGAATCTATTTACTTATTATCATCATTTGGACTGAAATAATTTTCTTTATTGATTAATGATTGTTATTTGATATTCCCTACATTGATACCTTACTATGTAATAATGAGTATTGCACCCTTACTTGCTAAATATCTGATGACATGATATAACAAAACTACTCGACTGATAGGGTAGTGGGTAAAAACCATCGACATTATGCATAATAACCCACTGGACATGGTACAATATCCTAATCCAGTTAGGAGGGGTGATAATACTCCTAACCATAAGGTCTGATCAACATTATGTATTTTACAAGTTATTTCACAAGACCCTATATCTGTTATGTTCATGTTTATTCGACTTATTAAACCATTGATATATGTGACTCAAATTGATATTATTTGTTTTATTGTTGATTATCCTACCTATCCATTGATCCTTGATATCTTGAATTCTATATGACATGAACATCTTACCTAGCTTTATGTATAATAATATGTTTATGACTCACTGAGGAAATCAACTCATTTTTTTAGCGGTTTAATATTTTTCAGGTCAGGAGTAAATTAGAGATGGTGGTTCCAAGGTTTGATCCTTCCTCTCAATTGGAACCAACCATATTAAGTAATATAATTTTGTCTTTTATACATTTTGGGCTCTTAGAATGTTCAATGAGTTTGAGGTATAGACATGTATTGAAAATAATTGTATAGAGAATTATGACTATATAGAATGGTAGAAAATTTATAACATAAAATATGTGTGTGATATTTAATTTCATATTATAAGAATATAATTATTATTATCATAAGTGGATATTGATTCAATTGGCTAATTGTGAATTAAATAATATAGTGAGGTTATAAGGGAGAATTAGAAGTGTATTTTCTATGCAGGTTGAGGATTTTTGAAAAATTATTAAAAATAGTGAATTTAATACTATTCATTGTCGGAATTACATTTAAATTGCAGGGAAAATTATACTGAAATTTATATTTGATAATAAATAATTTAATCAGTTAATAGATGATTATGAGTTCTACGGGTATTGGTGGTTTAGGCTATTCTTGCGCCCTAGGACTGTCATGTTTCAAATTTTAGGATTTGACATTTTTCTTTAAAGCTAATAGGAGAGAGACTCAATCCATGAAAGATTTACTGACTCAGTATGAGCTAGCATCAAGACGGGCTGTAAATTATCAAAAATCATGAATGTTTTTTAGCCCAAATGTGACTGGTGCAGTGGTTGATGTAGTTAGAAATGTTTTATGGGTGTATGCTGAGTTGAATCAAGGAAAGTATCTTGTGTTGCCTTCTTTGGTAGGTATGAATAAAAGGGATGTGTTATCATTTCTAAAGGACCATACCTGGAAAAGGTTTAGTGGATGGTCTCATAAGATGTTTACTAAGGCAAGTAAGGAGGTGTTACTAAAGTCTATAGCTCAGGCATTGTTGATCTACTGTATGAGCATTTTTGTCATGACCCAACTTGGGAGCCGCAACGGTCCTAGGGTACGGGTGTTGCTTATACTACCAGTACCACGAAGAACCCAAATACCTATACTATATGGTATGCAATTCAATAACAAGCTCAATATGGCTTGACAATTCTATAAAATTTGGGCAGCATCACTTCTATATAAAGAGTATGCCCAGGTTAAAAACATGCAAATAAACACTTTCACTATATACTTCAACATCTATCTCAAATCAAGGATCCCTCTGGATCTCCAATATCAACTCAAATAAACATCTGTATACCAGATCATATTCATTCATATCATCACACACATATATATATATATCTCCATAGTATAACTCATATGCAAATTCATAAGATGCAAATATAAATATATACATGCTAATCCTTAATTTACAGTACCATGGAACCTCTATACTGTACAAATATTTACATATACTTTTCAGAACTGGAATTTACATAATTCAAGTATCACAATTCCACGGCGAGGATAGGAAGTGCCCATGGAATTCGGTCCTCACAGCTAACTTGAAAATGATAACCACTGAAGGGGGTGAGTATAAAAATACTCAATGAATCCAGATGTATAAAAATGCAGTAGATGTTATATTACCAATAGTCACCCTTATATGGCCTGTAGAATCAATATATAATAACAAGTAAATAAAGTAACAAGTATCTGTATCAATGATCATATGAGTATTCATATCAATATTCAATATACAAGTCAACGCACATATGATATGACAGGATTGAGTTCAGTAACCATTGTAATCATACTGTCTGTAATAAGCACAATAATAAAGTGCATAAATCACTAAACGCAAAGGGGATCAACCTTTACGACTAAGGAATATTATACCCTCCCTAGCATGGGTCAATTTATGAATACTAGAGAATATTACACCCTCTCTAGTATGGGTCAACTTTGTTTAACACTGGTGTGCACATGGTCGATGGAATTTTATACTACCCATCGATGTAGTCCTGTTTTAATATCATATGATTGTGTCTCCATATAACCATTAAATATAGCACAAATAAAACTTATATAGTTGTAGAATGATCATATATATATATATAAAAAGAATAATGGAACAAATTGGGAAGTTATCAAAAAAATTATCCGGCAGGGCCCAGTTGCGCTGCCGCAACTGGCACTTGCTGTTACGGGTCCGTTTTGGGATTTTTGAGTACTTTCTGGTAAACTAAGTTACCAAAGGAATCAAATGGACCATGAGGTACCGTTTCGAAGCTTAGGTTGAGACTAGAGGATTGGTGCAAGTGGTGGCCCAATTGGCTTTCTGGATTTTATTTTATAGACCGGCAAAGTTTAGGTCAATTTTGGTCGTTTCGGCAGGCTTATTTACGAGCCAATTTACACTGTTTGGGTTTTTGGGTATCAAACTTTATTTTCTTGGCTCAAATGAAATATTATAGCATATATAATGCAAATCATGCATGATTATACATAAGGACTCACCTTTATGCAATATATCCAGTTAGCCCCCAAAAACATCGACAGTAGCCCTAGTCGGTCTGCCGTCTGGCACTCCGAGCTGGAGTTCTCGACGGTTCGCCTATTTTCAAATATAACACTCTGATAAGACTTTATAACATTACAATTCACATAATTCATATAAACAAACATTAAAACACACCAAATCACATAAGGTATACACATTATACCTTATAAGCCTCATTTTGCACAAATCATACTATTTCCATATCTTTATGCATAAACACTTATCTATCATCACATTTAACTCACATAATACATATTCATCAATATTTCACCAAGTTAAGAACTCATATATACTTGGTTCATCATTTCATATCAAACATACACTATATTCAAACTTAGCTTTCAAGTACTCAAATCAATCATTCTTTACATATCAAAACCTATACATTTCCATCATTTTCAACACTTAACCATATTCAAATGTTACTTCATTAATCACATTAGTTTAAC
>CANXYC010990184.1:0-10692 GCA_948193065.1 Aleurites moluccanus
GGAAAGCCAATGTGGTAGCGGATGCATTGAATAGGAAGTCCTCGGGGAGCTTGTCCCATATTCAATTAAGCAGAAGGTCCCTAGTGAGGGAAATACAAGGATTGCATGATATGGGAATCAGTTGGGAATTGTCAGAGTCAGGAGTGTTTTTGGCAAATTTTCAAGTCAAGCCACTTCTCATTGATCAGATTAAAGAAACTCAAGATAGAGATCCTCAGCTGGTGAAGATAAAGAATGAAGTGGGATCAGAGGAAGCTCCAGGATTTCATATGGATGATGGCTTGTTAAAGTATGGCAGTAGGTTATGTGTTCCAGCAGTTGATGGGTTGAGAGATATGATTCTTATAGAAGCACATCATGCTAAGTATAATGTGCATCCAGGTGCAACTAAGATGTATCATGATATCAAGAATTCGTATTGGTGGAGTGGAATGAAGAGGGATGTGGCTGAGTATGTGGCCAAGTGTTTAATATGTCAGCAAGTCAAGTTTGAGCATCAGAAACCATCCGGGTTACTCCAAGAGTTACCATTGCCGGAATGGAAATGGGAGAGAGTGACCATGGATTTCGTGGTTGGGTTGCCACGGACATCAAGAGGCTATAACTCGATATGGGTCATTGTGGATAGATTGACCAAGTCAGCCCATTTCCTACCAGTTAAGACAACCTATGGAGTTTCTCAATATGCCCAAATTTATATGGATGAGATTGTTAAGCTTCATGGAGTACCGGTTTCGATCATATCAGAAAGAGGTACTCAGTTTACCTCAAGATTTTGGCAGAAATTGCAAGAGTGTTTGGGTACTCAGCTTGATTTCAACACAGCTTTTCATCCGCAAACAGATGGGCAATCGGAGAGAACCATCCAAACTCTAGAAGATATGCTAAGGATGTGCATTCTAGACTTTAGAGGAGCTTGGGATGCTCACTTGCCATTGATTGAGTTTGCCTACAATAACAACTATCACTCCACAATTCAAATGTCTCCTTATGAAGCTTTGTATGAAAGGAAGTGTAGATCTCTTTTGTGTTGGGATGAAGTTGGAGAGAAGCATATTGAAGGACCGAAATTGATAAGGTATACTTTCGAGAAGGTTCCAGTGATTCGAGAAAGATTAAAGACAGCTTTTAGTAGACAAAAGAGCTATGCCGATCCAAAGAAAAAGAATCTTCAGTTTTCCATTGGAGATCTTGTATTTCTAAAGATTTCTCCAATGAAGGGAGTTCTACGGTTTGGCAAGAAAGGCAAACTGTCTCCTAGATTTATTAGACCTTTTGAGATTTTGAGCAGAGTTGGGGAGGTTTCCTATAAGTTAGCTTTGCCTCCTAGCATGGATAAGGTGCATCCGGCGTTCCATGTGTCGATCCTTCGGAGGTATGTAGCAAATCTTTCTCATGTATTGCAAGTGCCGGAAGTGGATATCCAACCGGATTTGTCATATGAAGAGACCCCAATTCCGATTGTAGATCGAATGGTTACGAAGCTAAGGAACAAGGAGATACCCATGGTTAAGGTTTTGTGGAGAAACTAAGTTATGGAAGAATGCACTTGGAAGAGTGAGCAAAGTATGCAAGAAAGATATCCCCATTTATTTCAGATTTGAGGCAGCTTATTATAAATTCGAGGATGAATTTATATAAGGGGGGAAGAATGTAATATCTCCACTTTGTAGTGTTTTATTGATTTTGTAGATTTGGAGAATTTATTAAAATTTTAATGAGAATGTTGAGAATTTCAAAAATTTCTATTTTGGATGCTGCAGGACTTTATGATGATCATTTCATGTTCTTAAAGACATAATTTGGTAAAGTGTAAAACATAAAAGTTGTTAATTTATGTCTTAGCTATAATACTGTAAAATGATTTGGCAAAATTCTGTGTGTTATGAGTTGTGTCTATTTGAGTAAGACTGGTCTGGTTGAGAGTTTCTGCAGGGATGCAGTGCCTATATGAAATTACTGGGAATGACTGAGGCAGAATTAGCTAAAGTTGTGAACATAAAAAATGTTCTTTTATATGTTGAGATAATGACTGTAAAATTTCTGAATTTTTGGATAAGTGTATCTTAGTGTAGAGTGAGTTTTATCAGACTTGTTCAGAGAAATTCTAAGGCAACAAGTCTGGGTGAATTTTGGAGAGTCACCATGGTCTGTGTGTTGATTCTTTTGATTTAAAATTTTGATATGTTGTGCCTCTGCATGTTGATTTTAAGTAATAAAAAGAATTAGTAAGTTTGGATATTTGTAACTCATTTGCGAGCTAGCTAAGTGTGGGATGTTCAGGCAGGAATTTAACTTAGAAGAATTTGTTATGGCGAGCCAGCAAAATGCGAGGAGGCATTTTGCGAACTGGCAATGCGAAGTGGCATAATGATGAAGTGGCAAAGTAAATTTGCAGAAGTGGCAATTGGAGAAGAGGATTTGGCGAAGAGCTAAGGCGAAGAGGATTTGGCGAAGAGCTTAGGCGAAGAGGATTTGGCGAAGAGCTAAGGCGGAGAGCTTTGGCGAAGAGGAAAGGCGAAGAGCTTTGGCGAAGAGGATAAGGCAAGATGGCATTATGCGAAGAAGCGTTATGCGAAGAGAGAATGTGCGAAGTGGCAATTCGCGAAGAGGCGAGGAAGCGAAGAGGCGAAGAGGCGAAGAAGCATTGCCGAGGTGGTATATGCGAGAAAGAGTTGCGAGGAAAGTCTGGCAAGGCAGCATACGCGAGGTAGCATATACGAACTGGAATGTGCGAGGTAGCATTGCCGAATCAAGATTGGCGAGCTGGAAAATGCGAGCTGGGAATGCGAAGTGGAAATGGTGAGCTGGCTTAAGCGAGGGAGCCTTGCCAAGGTAGATTGGCGAGCTGGTTAGCGTGTTTCTGGGGCAGTGTTTATTTAAACCCAGTGAACCCCAGTAGCGTTTCACGATTTTCTTTCTTCTACCTTCGATTAATTTCAGTCTTTTCTCAGAATATTTTCATTTCTTATCTAAGGCATTAATACTTAAATTAATGCATTAGGCTTCTAGATTAGTCTATTTTAAGGCAAAAATCATCAAGATTTGAGCAGTTACCTGAGAATTTTAGTTTGAAGGAAATACGGTAAATTTTCTTCCTAAACTATTTTCTTTGGATTTATTTAAGTCTATGGGTTAGGATAATTAATTCTGGGTATACAGAATTTATTGCTAGTGATCTAAAACTATTAATGACAGAATTTATTGCTAGTGATTTGAAACTATTAATGATAATTAATGTGGGAGAAATCTGGAGGTTGATACTGCCATGAACAGTAACTCCGAAAAATTAAATGCAGATTTCTTTAAGAAATAAATGAAATTGTTGTTAGGAATTAAGAATAGAGATTCTAAGATAATTAATTAATAGGAAATCATGTTGAATATTATTGGTTTGGAGAAACCCTAATTTTTGTATATTTGGGAAATTTCTTAGGAGAAGGAATTCGAATTTGATTGAGGGATTTTAAGTGGGCAGATTTCTAAGGACGAAATTAAAAGAAATTTATGTAAGAGGTAAGTATGAACATTCTATTTGATTATTGTTCTTTGAAATTAAAATGACCAAAGTATTCTTACATTTGATTATCCTATTATATATATATTTATATACTTGTATAATGTGAATGGCTTGATCAATATTTTTAGATCAAGTTCATATGTTTCTTGCTTGTGAACCCGATTTGAATGATGTTATATGATGATGGTCTTGCGACCAATATGCTTCCTATGAGATTGAAACCCATGACCCATGGATAGAATACTCTTCCCAATAAGAGTAAATTCATTGGTCCATTGTGCACTTTGGGAGCCCAGCCGATAGGATTTTTATTGGTGTTCCACCTAGAGGGGGTCAGGAGCTCTAGGCGCATGCCTGGCCAAGCATGTATGCACGTTGAGGTAGCAAGCCTACCGATACGTATGTTATGATATGTAATCAGTTCTACCATATGAGATTTGATAATGCCATTCCTTGTGGGCATTCTATGTTCTAAATATGAACCATGATTTGAATTCGACATGATTTGATATAGCCAATTTATTATGAGAACTGCATTTCTTTCAGGTAAAAGCTCATGACTTCTTTCATGCCTATATGTATAATTATTTATTCATGACCATGATTCGATATTCAGTTCTTACTGTATAATGTTCATATCTTACTGAGTTGAAGGCTCACTCCTCTTCTGTGGATTTCAGGTGATAGCTTAGCTCGTGAGGGGGCTAATAGAGAAGATCGGATTTCTTGACTTATTTACTCCAAGAAGCTTCATTGTAATAATTCTTTTGAGATATTTGTATATTTATTAATGGTATTATGATACAATATATATTGGAGTATACTCTAGAGCTTCGTAGTTAGTCTTTCGAGGATACTAGAATATTTTGATGAATGATTGTTACCTTTTTGGGTACTCTTGTTCCTCAGTGATGTGAGATGTCTCTTTTGATCATTAAAAAACAAGAGAAAGATATGAAATGATAATAGAAAGATATAACTGATTTTGATTATATATATGGACATGATAGATGTATGGTAAATTATGATGTTGAAATTTATTTGATATTGATGAGATTTCATGATTTGTGAGTTATACGGGTTTACGGTGGCCTTAAGCCTACCCTTGCCCTAGGACCGTTGTACCACTGGAGTTGGGGTGTGACATTATATTCATTATATATATTGACATTCTGAATTCATTTAAGTATTGTTTTTGATAAATTTATATATCCTGTTTTTCTTATGTTAATGTATATACATAAAGGTGTTATGTGATTATTAACATGATTTTTCTTTAACAAAGACATTATTGTTGAACCATTATGTTACCTCTCATTATTAATAATGTTAAGTTTAGAACTAATATTGTGATACATGGAAGGGACTATGTCAATCAAATGACATACAACCGCTATGATCCGTATAACCTCTTACTTAATGGTGATTTAATATTTTGACCATTTTTGAATAAGGATTTAACTTATTTTGCGCATTATGTTTATTATTGAACCTGGAATGATATTATATGGGCCAAGTGGGAGAATGTTAGATTTTATTTTTGCCCACATGATTTATAATTATATATGTTAGGTTTAATAATTATTAAGTATTAAATTTTATAGGTCAATGAAGAGGTATATTCTAAAGGTTGCATAATTTGATAAAAAGTTATAATCCAAAAGTTGCATAATTTGGTGAAAAGTGATAATCCAAATGTTGTATAGTTTGGTGAAAAGTGATAATCCAAATGTTGCATAGTTTGGTGAAAAATTATAATCTAAAGATTGCACATTTTGATGGAAAAGTACTTTCTAATATTTATAATTATAAATAGAACCTCTCTCAACCATTTTTATAAGATTTTTTATTTTTTCATCTAAAATTAATATAAAAATTAAGGGTAAAAGAGAGAAATATATTTAAACATTAATATTTACAAATAACAAGTTATAATAGGTCAATAAGGTATGTTCTTTTTTATCTATTCTTATATTATGAAAATCACATAATTCTAAAATATTTGAAATTAATATTTATACTAATATAAAAATTAATTCACATAATTATAAAATTAAATTCTACATAGAATTTCAAGGTTTTGATCATTATCAATGCTAGAGAAAGAAAGAACTTCAAATGGGGTAGGTTTAGCTGGTTTAATAGGTACCACTTCTTTTTTTTAGTGGGAAAAGGGCAAAGCTTTGGCGGGTTTCCATAGAAGACGGAAAGGGGGAAAATTATGGAGTAATTAATGAAAATACGATGAGTCTAAACTGACAAGGGTGAGACTGAAGTATAGGCAATGACTTGATTTATATAGACAAAACTCCAGCTGGCCTTAGACGTGGCAAATGGTCAGGCGGAGCGGCCTCGAATCAGTCCCTCTCAATTTGAGTCATTTCAGGTATTGATTTTTTTTTTTTTTGGAAGGATTCAGGTTAGAAAATTTTGGGTTGTATCAAGTTGACCCAAAAAGAAAATTAGATTAAATTATTTACGAATTTTAATTAAAATTAAATTATTTATAATATTATTTTAAAAAAATAAAATTTCTACATATAATTTTAAAAATGTTAAAAAAAATAAGATTAATCATGATATCATATTATAAGTATTTAAAATAATTTATTTTTAATTATTAATTAAGTATTCAATCAAAACTTTATTTATTTATTTATTTTTATTTATTAATTTTCTCTAAATAATATTTATATTCAAGAAAGAGGTAAAAATTAAAAATAAAAATTGAAATGAATTGGGCGTATAATAATAGAAATAATTTGTTGCAAGAAACAACTTTTTGGTAACATCATAATTTTTTTCAAAAAACATACTTGAAATTTATTTAAAAATATTTATTATTAATAAATTTATATCAAATTAAAGAGATGGTCTTGATTTGCAAATTCAAATCGCTCGAGTTTGAATAATTTAAAGTTTTATACTGAGCGAATTACAAGATGAGTTTGGATGGAGACATTAGCTTGAGTGCGAATTTGTCACCTTTACTTTGCCTTAACTATCAACTATCAAGAAATGATAATCACATGGTTAAATGATTTAAAATATATATATATATATATATATATATATATATTATGTAATTTTGCGATTTTGCAAATTAGAGCTCCCAAAATATCTTTTAACAAAATCAAGCGTATAGTTTTCTCCGTAAACAGTAGGTGGTTTAATGCCCAAAAATCATTAATGTCTATTGACATGGCATAACACTATAATAAAAATATATATTTTCAAGGATGCGGCCTTCCACTATGCAAAGTAGAACTTGCAAGAGTTTAAAATATAGGAAAATTTTCAAAAATAAAATTTCATTTTTACCTTATGAAATAAACTCTCTCAAAAATATATAAAAATATATATATTTTTTACTTAAAATTTACGTCAACTAAAAAAAAATTCAATTATTTATTTTTTTAATTATTTAATACATTAAATGTAATATAAATTCACTTGCATAAATATTATATTTATCCATTATAAATTTAAATTAATATAAAAAATCAAATAAATATTAAAAAAACATAAACTACAATAAAAATAATAATAAAATAATAAAAATCATTTCTATAAAAAAATTTAAAAATAAAAATAAAGACAAATTTTAATTTAATCCCTTATTTTTGTTATCTAAATAATGAAATAATTCTTATATTTTGAAAAATATATTATTAAATTATTAAATTTTTTTATAATTTTTCTTATAAAAAGATTTAAATATTTCGAGTTGAGGGACTATTATGTTAAAAATACCATAACTCTTATTATATATTATAATATTTATTATAACGAATTTAATGACATATTTTTTTTATAAAATAAAAATTAATTTTTTTTCACATAAAACACCCCCCTCTCAACCCAAATACCCCACCGTCACTCTTAAATTTTCAATCCACACATACACGATAATTAACAAAACGAGCTTAAAATGGCAGACCAACACGAACCAAGTGACATCAAATAATCAGAGCAAAATTCAGCAATTAATAAATAGACCACAATTCAAATAATCTAGAAATAAAATTAATCCAGATGAGATCCTGCAAAACAAAAGAACAGAAATGCAAAAAAGATAGTGTTTTTGACTAATTACAGTTTACTTACACAAGTGTTGAGCTGGCGAACGATTAAGATCCTTCTTCAGTTTCTTCATCTTCTTGCTCCTCCTATTTCTGCTTCATAAAAATTTCCCCTTCTGTGCACAATGTTCTCCTTTGTTTAATTAATTTGCAAAACCCATCTCCCAGAAACAAAGAGACACAGATTCTATGAGAGAGAAGAGAAAAATAAATAAATTTGTGAGCTTTTTCTTTGAGATGACTTGAAACAAAGACTATTCTAGATTTCCATGAAAAAACTTCAACCCCTATCACGAATCTGAACCTGAAGGAATCCATATCATGATCAGATATCTGATTTATATAAAAACAAAAGGCTCTGTGTAAATATACCCATTTAGACATTTACTCACCGAAAGGGAATAACCCAATATATACCATTTTCATTTCCTCAAAAATAATGATGCATGTAGCAACAAATACTTTAATCCATAGAATTGATTATTATTTAACATACCTGAACTTCTATTGTAAGTAGAGGAAGTACCAAGATGAAAGGTAGGCAATGTGGCATTTTGAGAGCTTCCTCTCTGTTAGGTATATTAATAACCCTAATATATGTTTTAATATAAGTCCTAATAGATAATGGACTTTTGTAGTGGGCTAATGGGTAAGAGCCCATTAACTGATTTAACCCTAGTGTAAACCTATATATATGCTAGCTGGGGGCAGCATGCTAGGTATTCCAAACTCGATACCTAGAGTGTAATATTTCAAGTAATCGCATATTACTTGACCTAAAACTCTAACAATCTTAAAGCATTATTTTGATTTGAAAGAAAAAAAAAATTTGTGACAATTGAATAGGTTGATTGTTGAAAGCAAACCCAAAATTTTGCTTCTGGTTTGTCCTACGTAGAATTGCAACATTGATTTGCTGGAATCAGTTGCTTGACTCAGTTGTTTTGCTTGAACTCAGTTGCCAAACTGGTTGACTCGCTGCTGAACTCAGTTGCAACAAGGATTTGCTTGACTCGATGCTAAACTCATTGCTTGACTCAGTTTGCTTGACTCGTTGCACCGACCGCAGCTCCCTCTCAGTGACTCCTAGCACCGACTGCAGCTCCACACCCACCAGTTGCTCCGGTCTGAATCTCAATCGCTGGGTGAGATCCGGCTGCCTGGTCACGAGCTCCGGCTGTCCAGAACTGTCGAAGCAGTCATTCAATTGTCCATCGCTGAGCGAAGAACAAATCGAAGCTCTCTCTCAGTCGTCGAGCTTGCTTCACCAGTGAGCGAAGAACAAATCGTAGCTCTCTCTCAGTCGTCGAGCTTGCTTCACCGGTGAGCGAAGAACAAATCGAAGCTCTCTCTCAGTCGTCGAGCTTGCTTCACCAGTGAGCTTGCTTCATCGATTCTCCTGTCCGTTTCTAGCTCCGGTAGGACGAAAGATCCGGCATCCAGCAAAGAGCTCTGCTCTAACAACCACCGATCTGAAGCTGATTCAGCCACCATTGGCTCGGTCCTTGAAGCATCGACGAGCTCCTCACCGATTCGCAATTCCGGCAACCTCCATCGAATTGCAGATCTGTGAAGAACAAGGTTTTGCAACTGATTCGGTTTGAATCGCTAGTTCGATTCAAACTGTTGGTTTGATTCAAATATCTGGTTCGATTCTTTGGTTTGATTTAATTGGGTTGATTCAATTGGTTTGATTTAAATCTTCAGTTCGATTCAATTGGTTTGATTCAAATTATCAGTTCGATTCACTAGTTCGATTTAACTAGTTCAATTCAGGTGCACTTGTTTCAAATTTTTTATTATTCTTCTTCTATATAATTTTGTCATATATAATTGTCTATTTAAATATATAGAAGAATAGATAAACGTGTTCCGATTGAGATGGTCAAATTGGAAACGTTTAGTGGATCTGAATTTAATTCTTGTAAGCGAAAGACTCAATTTGGACTGAAATATGAAAATATATTTTACACTGTTTTGAGTACCTTTGCTGACACAATGGAGGAGATTGATGAACTTCAAAGGAATAAGGATGATGACTTCTGCAAGGACTATCTTTTGAATTGTCTCTTTGATCGGTTGGCAGAAGTTTTTAGCAAATATAACACTGCTAAAAAAATATGGGATAATTTAGATGCTCAATTTAGAAAGGAGGAGGAATTGTCAAAAACTCACCTAGTTGACAAATTCATGAATTTCAAATTCAATGAAAATATGGAAATCACTCCTCAAGTAACTGATCTGGAAAATCTGAGATCTAAATTAAATAATGAAAAGATCATCATCTATGATGCCTTCTTAGTTGGGGCAATAATTTACAAACTACCTTCTGCATGACACACTTTTAAAACTGAAATATATAGGAAAAAGGTGCAAGTGGGACTGGATAATCTCAAACGATTCATCAGAATCGAAGATGAGAACAGAGTTAGAAATAACTTGGAAATTGTCAGACAACAGCAGTCGGCTACTAACACAATCACATATTCCAAGAAATTTTCTAGGAAATCCAAGTCGACCAAAAATGAACCCCCCAGGTTGGAGGCCAAAAAGGCCATTTCTAAGAAGAAGAGGGGCAAGATTCACAACTGTGGGAAATAGGGTCATTTCATTGCAGAATGTAAGGCTCCTATAAAAACTAAATCTAACACACCAAACAAAGAAGCAAATATGATAATACAGAATACTGAGCCTTAGAATTTTATTGCTATGATCGAAAAAAGTGGAAAGGCCAGTACTTCTTCAGAATGGTGGTTAGATACAGGAACTACCTGTCATGTTTGTAAGAACAAAATGGAACTTGATGATGCTACTGAAGTCAACGAGACTATCATTGTGGCTAGTGGAGACAAAGAAGTAGTGACTCACACTGGTACAACAAATATAGCGCTCTCTTCAAGTAAAATTCTAACTCTAAAAAATATTAAAGTAGTTCCATCTATCTTAAAGAATTTAATTTCTATCAGTCTTTTAGATATTGCTGGCATGAACACTTTAATTTTTAATGGTAGAGTAACTTTATCAGTTAACTCTTGTTATTTTGGATGTGCCTATTTGGTAGGTGGTATGTATAGACTGAGTTTAGCAAAT